>JASAMW010003934.1:0-43604 GCA_030247985.1 Epsilonema sp. ZAB3_2
CACTTTTACAAGATTTTAGACTAAAAAAATGCATTATTTCATTTTCAGCATGAGAGGCAAATTATGCTATCAATTTTTGGGAAATGTATCAGAAAGAACCGATTGCTCTAAATTCAACATGGAAGCAATCATAGCACATGCAGCATTTTGAATCAGTAATACTATATATTAAAAGTACTATAGACAATTTTACATGCATTCAATACATTTACTTAGCAGTTACTGTAATTTATTCCTGTTTTGCTATCAATCTATAGTAAATAAGCACGTTTGTACTGAATGTTAGCCAGTATCAAAGTCTCAAAGTACAAAATCCTGTGTTACCCCCTTCGTTGTTGATTTTGCATACGTGTTTGGCCTCGCTCATGGCGTTGCACTCTGTTTTCGTGACTACACTTGCCTGTTTTCTCAGTCTTCTGTTTTATTGCTCTTTGCGTACAGTGGTGTTTGATCATAAACTTTCAACCGTGAAGAAGAGCATCACAGTCCTTTGCAGATCATTCTCCATGAATACCAGTCGTTTTGGTGGCAAGATTCCAGTGTTCAATGGCGTGATGGATTGTCGAACAAGCAGCTGTCTCGGCTGATGAATACCACGATCACTGGAGATCGCTCGCTCGCTCGCTTTTACTTCGATAATCCAGGCAAATCAAGTCTAACCCATTTACAGGAATCACGATAAAACGTAATCACCACGAGTATGCTTGGACCTGTGCCTGTACATACATATATTATTATACACTACATACTTTGCATTATGACAAACAATAGTAGTATTATTGGTGCGTGCTTCATCTTCTCGTTTTCTTCTCCCTCCGCCCTCTCATCCCTCCACCTACTCTGCCTCTTCCTGGAATATTGAGAATAGACGCCGGTCTATTCTCAATATCTGGTCTGGTCTGGTCTGATCCCGCCTCCCTTCTGCCCCTTCTCCCCAGCCTTCCGGTAATTTCAGAACCGCCACGCCTGGAACTGGCGGCCTTATTGATTACGAAACCCATTTACAAAGCGCATTGTACGGCAGTCCCCGCCGGGCGCCTGAACCCCTGCACTAGGATCTGCGCCCACCCATGCAATTTCATGAATGGACGCAGATAGCCAGTAGGCATGAGGGCAAGCGCCCGTTGCCTCCCCCTGGCCCACGAAGAGAGGCAGCCACATCGTTACCCCTCGCGCAAGGGCCGACGACGCCAGGGGGTACTTCTACATTAATGAGAAAACTGGTGAGATTGATGTTTCATGCCACAGTAAAAGTCGTCTCTGAGTACATTGACGTTAAGGCCTCAGAGTTCACTATGGCATACAGGGAGCGTTGCGTAAATTAGATTTACAAATGGGGATTACTGTCCCTGCTTCGTGTACTCATATTTAGCAAAAGTACATGCAAACTACACAGGACGACTTGAGTACCATAGCCAACTCTCTCTGGCCTGACTATAACACCCTTGTTGTTTGTACGAAGAACGATACAAAGAACCAAAGAAGGGCAACAACATATCTGTGTCTTCCTTCGCAAATCACTGAACGTATTAAGCAAGGCAGTATGCTAGCGATGTAATCCAGAGAAAGAGTAGTTCTACTCTACGTCGACAGACAACGCCAACTCAGATTACAGCTATGTACGTATATGTACGTACACAGCCCAAGCTGAAGCTGCGCAGAGATGCGACGATCAACACACTAGTTTGCTCCAAAGTAATCTACAGCAAACTCGATGCAAGGGAATCGTTCTCTCATTCTCATTTCAACGCTACTCATTCCACCTCTGTGCATCTCTCACTCACTACTGCAAGATTAACAATTTTCCGAATTCGGACACACTAAAACATGGAAGACAGGTTGAGGGTGGTCTTTGCGTTCGAAAATTAGATCGTCTGAAACAGGGTCGTGTTGTCCGAAAATTATATGTACAGTACGGATCTGCACTAACTAGCACCACACAAAAAAAAACTCAGGATCTAGCCAACGTAGCGCAAAGCGGTTAAAAATCTCTCGATAAGTTTCAGCGGGATTGAAAATAAAAAAAACCGCATGCGTCTACGTGCCCTCTGTGTCGAGAAATCGCCAATTTCCTTAAGTACTAAAAATGTACACTTTTTTGGATTATTCAACATAACTGAACAAGCCACAAAAATTTTTTCATTAAAACTAGCCTAACCTATGTAAAATTTGGCGTAGATTTCAATAATAGTATCGTTGATTCAAAAAATTTAACCCCTACCCAAACATTTTCAAAAATATACAAATTTTGCAAAATTATATACTAGGGGTTAAATTTTTTTAAAACACCGATACTGTTTTTGAAATCTACACCAAATTTTACATAGGATAGGCTACTTTTAATGAAAAAGTTTTTGCGGCATTGTTCATTTATGTGGAATAATAAAAAAAAGTGTACCTTTTTAGTATATTTTTAGTACTTAAGGAAATTGGCGATTTCTCGACACAGAGGGCACGTAGACGCATGCGGTTTTTTTATTTTCAATCCCGCTGAAACTTATCGAGAGATTTTTAACCGCTTTGCGCTACGTTGGCTAGATCCTGAGTTATTTTTTGTGTGGTGCTAGTTAGTGCAGATCCGTACTGTAGGACCTGTGGGGTAAACCCGGCCACCTAAGCTCCTTTGACCATGCTGTTGCAGCAAGTGATGAACCAGATGGCTCATTTGAAAGAGGAGAGTTCAAGGAATCGTTTGATGTTTTATTTCTCTCAATCCGTTCATTGGTTGCTGAGACATGCAGCCCTGAAGCTTAGGTGGCCGGGTTTTCCCATGGCCGGATTTACCCCATAGTATCCTACGCACAGTACAGTATGGTACTTTTTCGAGGAGATCGATGGTGGGCTGCAGATCGAGTCCGAAGTCGATGAATTTCCATTCGATGCCCTCGCGCTGGTACTCCTCCTGCTCCAGGATGAACATGGTGTGGTTGAAGAGCTGCTGGAGCTTCTCGTTGGTGTAGTTGATGCAGACCTGCTCGAAGCTGTTCATGTCGAAGATCTCGAAGCCGGCAATGTCCAGGATGCCGATGAAGGAGGCGCCCTGTCGCTTCGTCCGGTCCAGAGACTTGTTCAGTCGCGTCACCAGCCACTTGAACATCCGCTCGTAACACGCCTTCGATATGGCCTCCACCGCGAACTCCGCCTGCGCACATCACCCACACACACCCACACACACTATGATGCACCAACAAGGAAGAGAGAAGGGAAAGCAAAGAAGAAACAGTAGTAGTCGACATCAGACAAGGCCAATTTACTCGTATGTACGTACGGAGCTCGCCGTGTTGGCTTCTATGCTTCCACACTGAAGACCGACGAGCTCGGTTCGAGTACATTGGCCTCTCTGATGTCGTGTAGTGATAAGCATATTACGCTTGGCTCATGCCATTGCTTTTAGGTGTGCGCGTGTGTGCACATACCTGTTCCTTATTCTGTGCTTTGTGGACGGATTCTCTGCCGACTTTGATGCGGGGACGGAGGAAGGCCTTGGGCAGCTCCGTCGCCGGCAAACCCAGCAAGTGACACACCTTCTGAGCAACTGGAAAACATGCAAATCAGCATTCAGCCAGCACCTTCTAGTGCCAGCATACATGCACCGACTCATTCATGCCGCGTTCACCAGACGTCCGTACATCCGATGTATTTAGGAATCGACCATGGTGTACCCCTAGATAGGTCGGACGTCTGGCGAACGCGGCAACAGTGTGCGTGGAGCAGCATAAGCATACGTACTGTACCGGTGTTATCAGGCAAAATGGCTTGGTCCGAGTTGCGCTCCTGGAAGAACTCCATGTTTCCGAAGTGAAGGACGGCGGAGAGGACGCGAAGGGGGGCGGCCATCTCCTCGTCCGAGAAGCCCATGATCCGCATACTGCGCACCGTGTTGTGGAACTCCTGCGCGTCGTCCACGCCCGGCAGCGACACGTACCCGTTCGACAGAAAGCGATACCGACCCATCTCCTCCACCAGCAGCGACTCTGCAGCACACACACCCAGTCACAGTCCCGGGCGGCCTTCCATGATAACTATTGTGACGTGCCGCGTTCCGTATGGCGACAGCCGGGCCCCGAAAAGGGGGGAGAGAAATAGGACCAACGGGAATCCGAACCCGCAACCCTCGGTCACAGCTGTGGACGTTTAGGCACACGACCACGTGCCGATCCGGGGACTTTTTTGGCTAAACTCGCCTTACATACCTAGAACTGGTCTACGTACACTACTGGCCTCGGACGCTATTGCCATGCGTACGCAGTACGTGACACTATTTATTATAATATGGCCAGAGTGAGTTCGCTATGGAACTCATCAATTCGTGTTTTGTTTTGTACTGTAGTTCGCACGTTCGTACTCCTGCAGAATAGGAGTATGTGAAGCATGGCCAGAAAGCAATCCGCATTGTGATTCTATTACGCAACACGACTTTGAGTTCCATAGCCGACTCTTCTTAGTGGCCAGACCAGACCACAGTGAACTACACACGCGGTGAGCAGTGAATTCACAAGGCGAGTATTGTGGTGCAATACCTCCCTGGACATCTTGAGGATGAATTCATAGATAACTACTCATCACGTGTGCAGCGCACTAAACGTGCGCGAGTCGCAATCCACGGCGAAATCGCCCTGACGTTCCTGGGTGTCAACAAACAAACAACAGTAAGAGGCGAATCAGCGTGGTTTGCTTCACCTCGTGTGCAGCTCACTACCGACCATTCGTTCGTTCGTTAACCAGCTCCGTAATGCTCTGACCCGCAGGGCCCGCGGGTCACCCGGAACCGAATAGAAGCGCCTGCGGAAAAGGAAAAGATTATTGATCTGACCAATGACTGCGGGTGACCCGCGAATGACCCGGGAGTGACCCGCGAATGACCCGCGGGCCCTGCGGGTCAGAGCATTACGGAGCTGGTTACACCTACTCTTTTCCTCCGGACTGGTGCCCTGTATGAACTGGTAGAAGATGTGGAAGGAGCGCTCGTGGCGCGCCTGACGATTGGCTCGCGACTTCTCCAGCAGATAACTCTCGATGTTGGCCCCGCTGATGAAACCCGACATGTCGAAGTTGATACGAATGAATTTCCCCTACATTCGTACAATACACATTGTACCTATGTACCTACATGGATAATATACAGGTAAAACCCGAACAGCCATGTAGAAAGTATGGCTAGCTGCAGTATATGGTGGAGGATACATTGGCATCGCAAAATCCACCGTAATCCAGCCGCGCTTTCGTGCAAACTAATCCACGCAAAAAAGGAAATGGCGATGCTATGTTCCCGGTTTCAAAGCAGCAGTTGTTCGCTTTCTGTCGTGTAGTGTACTGTAGTGCGTGCTTACAAAGCGAGATGAGTTGTCATTCTTGATGGTCTTGGCGTTGCCGAAAGCTTCCAGTATCGGATTCGCTTGCAGCAACTGCTGCTCCAACTCACCCTACAAACACACTACCATTTGTGAGGTACTGCTCGCTTTCATCTCATGTATAGAGTGTTCCAAAATAAACTCACCGGATGTTTGTGCCTCTCATTCATCAGCGGAGCGTTCGATTTCAGTAGGCTCTTTTGTAGTTTGTAACTAAGGCTTCAAAGTTTATGCAGGTAAAATTTCAGCCATGTAGTCGGCAGAATATGCTCTTTATTGTGATAAAATATAAGGCAAATCCTCGATTTCTGCGGTCAGCCTTTCTGAGTTGTTTTGAGCCACTTCCTGTTGCCCTAGAAAGTTGAAATTTTGCATGCATAAACTTTGAAGCCTTGGCTACTAATTGCAAAAGACCGCATTTGAAAATGACACCCCACTGTGGAGATAGAGACACAAACAGCCGGTGAGTATATTATGGAACACCCTGTACTACGCATACTACTATATACGTGGCTAGCTGTACGTAGCTACTGTACACATGGTTCAGCGCATCCCAGTCCGGGTGAGCGAGAATGGCGCTCCAACCTTGATTCAGCTTTTCATAGCCCACTATGCCTTTCCCTCAAGCTGTGAAAGCAACTGGCGATAGAGAAAAGCAGAGCAGAGCAAAGAAAAGAAGAAAGGCAGCTAGCTGCTCGCTCTCCCAAACCGGCTAAATATACATAATCGCTCACACGGACATCACGCATGTGACCAACTTTCAGACCTGTACACAGGCATGCATACAAAACAATCAAAGCAGTAACAGCAAATAATAAAGTACAGAGACAGTAAAGAGTAAATATTCCTTTGTGCAGAGAATCTGTTGCACTGCTGGCTACACTGCACATCGATGTCGTCATCTGTACGAGCGAATACAAGATACAAAAAATTGTTTGTGATTGATATAGCCTACAAACCTATAGCCTATATTAGTATCCCTCAAACTGTAGCTGCTACAAAGTTATGAACGAATCCACACCAAATCCAAGCAGGCATCCGTTGTTATGAAACGCTGTGCACAGTCCACATAAGGCCCTGAGCCAGTGACCAAAGCATTAGCTACGTAGCTTCTCCTACTAAACAAATGAGGCTAACAAAACAACGCTATCGCCTATTATTTTCCTCTACGTGCCAGCAGCGTGTGTGTGCACCAAATCACATAATTTTGCCATGTGCTACACCTCCACCTCATCATCAAGAAAATAGCTATCCCACATTGACACAATATCACAGCTGCATTACGTATTTATAGCACAGACACAAATAGATGTATCTACATATGCATGTACGTAGGTAACACCTAGGCACCCAAACAAACCTGTCACATTCACACACACACACCATAATATTTACGCGTGCGCAAAATTCATGCGTGCGTAAACCTTTCATGTCAGACGCATGCATGCAGGAAGGGAAAGGAAGAAAAGACTGCACTTACGATCGAATCCACGGATCCTCTCGACTGCTGAACAGTGGCGAATGCATGCAAAAAACAGAGAAAACATACACGTCAGCATGTTAAAAGAGGCAGTGGGAAGAAATCAACCTGCGTGCTTCTCTCGTGTACGTATGTAATGTATGTTGTACTTATGTAGCCTACATGTTTTACTTTATCCACGGGGTGGCCGCAACGTCGCAACTTTTTTCTTCACAGATCGGCCCCAACCCTTTGAGTCGAACAGCCAGCCGAAACGTCAAAGTCACGGGTACAGAGACAGGCTGTCCCCATAATACAGTGGCGAAAAAATTCGTCGCCCCTGGCTGAACTCGTGACTTTGAGGGCTACTAAAGACTGGAAGGGTTGGAGGCGTTCTGACGAGACAAAAGCTGGGCGATTGTTTGCGGCGGCCACACTCAATGACAACTCAGCTCACGAATACTGTACCTACATATTAAGTAAGTACAGTATTGGACATACAGTACAGTGTGCTTCTGGTCGGTTGCATACTGTTGTCCCTTCCCTTCCCTTCAATGTGTAAAGGAGAGGCGCTTTGGCATTTCCCAAGTTTACACCGAGATGACAAAGTGCCACGCCATATAAGGTACTATGTGTGCCGTCTGTTGTCATTGCCGTATGTGCAGAGAAAATCATTGACACCCACCCCCGAAACCTCCCGCCTCCTCACACAGCAAATAAGCACAATGCAGAAGCCCAGCAAAGCTAATAATGCCTACCTAGAGGTGGCATAGGACTATTACCCAGAGCCCAAAATCGAGACAAGTCGCTGTCCCTGACTGCCTTCGTCTGGCTTATTGCGAATGTGGTAGCGCGTGACCAAAAATGAAGGCTTGCAGTGTCCAAACAAGCCTGCTCGCTCAATCAATGGCCGTTTTTAGTAGCGCGTAAGCGCCAGTATGCGTGTGTTTGGTAAGCACGTGTACATACGACACAACCACAGTAAAAATGACAGCGACAGCCTCCTGACAGCTCGCGTTTGTTAGCTAGAGCTTAAAGACAGCAGCCAAGCAGTTTTAGACCACCTTTCATAATACCTTACCATGTGTACATTACCTGCAAGACCAGGCTTGTAACTCAGTAACACGCTGCGCACGTAATACGTAGAATACAGCATTGGGAACTTTTTCGTTCGAGACCCAAAAAGAAATAGTTGCCTTTTGGGGCTGTTCCCTACCACTTATTGAAAACAGGAAATCTTTTGGGGCTGTTCCCTCAATAGGTGGTAGGGAACAGCGAAAAAGTTCCCTATACTGTATTTTACGTATTGTGTGCGCAGTGTATTTATGAGTTACAAGCCATATTCGCGCAGAATATTAGTCTTGTAGTAATGTACACATTTATGAAAGTTGGTCTAAAACTGCTTGGCTGCGGTCTGAGAAGCATTAGCACCAGAGCTTCAAGTACATACATACAACAGAACGGCAATTTCTGGTATGCAGGCGATTGACGGTTGGTCGACGGTTTTTGCGACCGAAAGCAGCAAAATCAGCCCGTCCCGTACTATTCGTTGCACCATTGAAAAGTAGCCCTTTAGCTTCTAACCAACATAACGTCGAGACGATAGTATACCACCGTCGAGCAATCAATGAAAGTTGAATGAATTATATGCACAAAGAGAACCAAGGCCGGTTCACTTGCACAAGATTACTCCCATCTTTGCTGAGTCACTGAGCTGCAGTTTCCTATTGTTACCCGTGTATCCAAAAGAGAAAGAAGAGCCTAAAGCTATTCCGGCTTCAAAATGCCCCCAGTTACTTCAATTTCACAAAGGACAACTGCCACCCAAAAAGCAAAATCGAATAGCCCATCCAACCACCACTCCTAAAATAACATCTTCGATTTGGATATCGTTCAAAAGAGTTGTATGTGTGGTGTCAAAAGCAAGAAGCATGCGCTCACTGCCATGCAATGAAGCTGCGTAAGGAACGTGTCATTCAGTAGTTCTTTCTTGCCTACACCTGAACTGAACCCCCAGCACCAACCAGGACAAGGGACAAAGTGGCTTGCATAATAGTAAATAGTATGCAAACGCAGGGGTGAGAGATTGCGTTCAAACTGTATGCATATGGTCATGCGTTGCAACACCGTACTACCAGTAGATAGCCGAAACATAAAAAATTCTCAATTTTTAAATGGGGCGGCTATCCACGCGGCAAATATTGCAATAGTATCATGATAAATCCACGAACCAAGTTACTTACTCATGCTCTTTCGAGCATACAGCAAGTAGTTCTCAGCCTACGTACAGTATGTACGTACGTACGTACCCGAGCGGGTGTGCTGGTAGGTGTGAGTTGAGCTGCTGCTGCTCCTCCTCCGCCGCCGCTGCTGCTTCCACTCTTGTGTTTCGCGGCTCCGGCCACGTACGCCAAGTACTGAATCACTTTCTTCGTGTTCTCAGTCTTGCCGGCGCCCGACTCTCCCCTGAAAATAAAGCAGACAAAACAAGCATGATTCTACTTTATAAGCTCCACAAACAGTATCAGCTCATGTTCAGCACTTTACGTACGTATGTACATCATTCAAGCTTTTGGCGTCCCACGTTTTTTCAACGTACACGATCCCCCTTCCCCTCCCAAAACCGATCGACTCAATACTTAGAACATACAGTACGTGCATATATACTACAATATTGAGTTTCCAACATACGACGCATAAAATGCATCCACCCTCGTTAAGACATTGTCCACCCCCAGTTCCCCAACCCCACCACCTGTCAACGACTATTTTTTTACGACATAGGCTATGCAGGATCTGCCAAAAATGTCCAAATCTCCGAAATGTGGATAATGTACAATATGTGGTATGTATGTTCCAGTCAACCCGTCCAATCTCAGATTAATTTTTCCATCCCCAAATTCGCAATTGCAAGGAGGACCAAATAAATAAAAAAGGTGCGCGCCAGCCAAGTCATGTATGTGCTGCAAGGCAATCTTGCGCACGTGCATTGCATAAATACATACATACATACTGCAAGTATGTACGTACGTACACACGCACACACGGTGCGTACGTACGTATGCATTGAAGAATGAGCATGTTTCCACCATAGTGTTGACATGCAGTGGTCTAGGAATACTACAACTATCTTCAAGTCGAGAAAACTATGTACTACTCCCGTTGAAAAAATACGCACCCGTGCCTCATGCATGCGCAACCACAACGCATGCCTCCCCCCAAACCCATGACAATGATCCCTTGCTCGGAAAACTCCCCCGTCTTAGCACACACACAGCCCGTACCCAACCCACACCTCACTTCACCACACGGAGCGACAGCCAGCCACAACTACCGCAAGACAACCACAGAAAAATCGTCTTTTCCACCCATCTCCCTTTCTCTTCCTTCAATAACGCATCCATCGATCATCAATGGTTGTCCGAAAGTATGCTATGCAATGCACGTTGTAGGTACGCGGTGTGCACATACCTAGTCACACTAGAAAGAAACTACACTACACACAGTACATAACTTGCGTCCTCTACTCAACCTTCAACCAACGATGGCTGACGGCGATGTTCCAACTTAATTCCCTCACCTTCGCTCCCTGTTCTGAAATCCAAAAATTCTCTCGATTGCCTTTAGGTATTAAGAAAATTACCCTTCTGACAAGACGACGATATCATCTGATCTGACTGAACAGTGGAACAGAGAGGCGATGACTTTTCGCCATTTCCCCTCAACGGACCCAACACAATAAAAATACTGCACAGACCGTCCCTCTAGCCATCTTTCGCTCCAATACTAGTACACACAACAATGCGACATGGCGCAGAAAAAACTGCTCCAAAAATATTCTCCTTGGAGCGTTACCCTGCAGGGATAGCAGATAAAATTGAGTCGCAAAAGGTAAGTAGTACCCAGCTACGCACGTATGCCACACCAACCCAACCCCACGCCTACTTCCACGAAAGCTATTGTGTTTCGCTTTGAGAAGCATAGAATCCTCTAGTCCATTAGATACGGTTTCCCTGAAGTCATGTTGAAGAATATGGAATAACAACAGCGTTCGCATTTGAATTTTCTCACGATTCCCGCAAAATTTCCCTTTCCATGGCAGAATATCCGTCAGCAGATATAATTCATCAATTGAAGACATAATAATCCACTTACGTGCAGAGAATTGATTGATCTTCTCTCTCTGAAACAAAAGAAAACAATCATAAAGTGCACATCGCTACTACAACAGTCAATCACAAACAATACGGTCAACATTGTGCAAGTTGCAAACAAAAACCCCCCAGTACTGAATGTAAGCCTTGGTTTCGCTGGACGTCGGAAGAAATAAAAAAAAATCCGGAGTCTTAATGGTATGATGATGACTAACTAATAAGTAGGTGTAGTGTAGTCGTCTTTGTTACATGTCATGACACTTCCCCCTGTTGCCGTTTCCTTCCACAAACACACAGCTACTCAGCTCAGCCGATTCTATCAGCCGGCATTGTGGAAGTCACAAACTCCACTAATAAGTGAACTGTGCATTACGTACGTACTCGTAACTGTGCTGTAGCTACCAGGGTACTGACTGACGCTTCCACCTGCCGCACTCTGTGTGTGTGTTTGTGTGTCTGCGAGCGAGCTCGCCTTCAAATAGACAACAGCAGCCGGCTGCACTGAGATATGCGAGACGAGACCATTTCGGCGCGAGAAATTTTAAAAGCGACGAATAATGGAGGGGATGAAACGAAACCAGAACCACACATCACATCACATCGCTGGTTGCAAGAAACGCTTGCTTGCTTGCTGTGGGCAGCTGAAGAAAAGTTTTGCCATTTGTTTGTTTTGCTAAACTTGTTAAAGTCTGGAGGCGGAAGAAGGCAGAGCTGTTCTGTTCTTCGTCTCACTCGCCTTCTCTTCCCATCTGTCGCTCGTCTTCATCCTACTCAAGCATAGATAGACAATGCCAGCGACAAAACGCTAGTACACACCTGACCTGTAGGTAGGCTAGGCATATACAGCAAGTACTACAAAGCAAGCCAACCAGTCTGCCATCCATGTATATGTCATAGTCAGTCCCTCATGGCGAACAGCCAGTATTAGTGCAGAACTTCTTTTGCCGTTCGTTCATAGGCTTTCCAAGGCTTTGTGCTTTCCTTTCCATCGTTCTATTACTCCCTACATAAACACTTTAGAGTCAGCTGCGCGATAATATTTATGAGGGAAAAGAACAGCAAAGAATAGAGCGCGCACTGCCCATCAGAACTTGTAGCCCCACCCCGAAGCCTGGCATTTTAATTGCAGTTTTCGTGCTTCATCATACACTTGTCCGTTTTCCACAATCATAACACCCCATGACTCATCATTCCATCGATCTAAAATGGATCTGTATCAGGCCGCAGACGTATTGCTGCAGAAAGAATTTAGTCAGCATTGGGCATGCCCTTTCAGTAAATTGTACTGTCACATCATACGACGTAGGTACTAGTTGCAGGCAGCACTGTTAGCTTCAAGCAGCGGCTACATAATTTTTGCACAACAACCTGCGCACTTTGGTACTATGCTTTTTTTCAAGGGCACCATAAAACGACTGGGGACCTTCGACGGTCCACTAACAGAAGAAAGCAAACAAAATCCAGTACGGCAGTGTATGTTGTAACTTTGAACGAAAGTACTACAACACTGCAAAAAACTACTGTGCAGTTCATTGCATCAGTTGAATTTAGGAGACGCACGCAGAAGAAGAAACCCGCATCTACAGTATGGCCCACATCAGCTTCAGAACGATATTGATTTCTGCGTTTTTTTCCTTCCGCCACGTGTTGCGTAACATGTGCTCTCAACTACGCATTTATTCGTTACTTGTTGTCGGAGCCCAGCAAAAGGATCAGCCTCCACCTCCAGTGGTCATCGGGCGCAGGCTCTTGTCTGGGCTCGCCGCCCGTAACGCAGGTAATGCAATGATAAAGAATGTTCCCCGAGCCCAGCTGTTTAGCTCAATCGGGCGAAAAGCAAACCTAACCTTGCTTATCTTTTTTTCCCATTTATACCTGTATTTAGTAGTTCGCACCCGCACTTTACGGCCACAGTTGCATTTCTGTTTGCATACTTTAGTACTCCAAACCGAACTCACTGATTGCTCAGCTTATAGCAATGCATTGCAACAACAGTTGCGCCCATGCGCTTCTTCTAAAACGTCGAAAACTACTTGCTCCACTCAGTTTTAAGAGACGTTTTCTGTATGGATTGAGAGTAGCCTGTAGTATAGGCGGAAGGGGGGTACTTTTTGTGAATCGAGATAATATGCCTATCGGATTCCCCATCAAAAACTGCATATGTTGATGAAGTTTTAGGAAAAAATTTGTTCAGGCATCATCGAGATATTCATGGGTAAAGGTGGGCAGGTCGCATTTTTGCCGTTTTTCAACGTTTTTAGCCATATTTCAGCAGCCGCAGGGCTTAGAGGGCTATAATTTGGCTTGCGAAAAGATCCCATAGGGACCCAAGTCTGGACCAATTTTGAGCCCAATCGGCCACCTGTGTGGCGAGATATAGCGTCACAAAGTGCATTTCTGTATATTTTGCACCTGTTGCAAATTTAGTTTTTTGAATACCACGGCGCGAATACATGCCCTGCACGGAGTAAAATTTTGACAGCAAGTAGAGAAGGGTTAGGCCTAAAAACTTTAGTACTACCGCAAAAATCTCTATAATTGGAATTGGGACTACAGTCCTCTCGAATAGTGAAAAATACAGCAAAAATTTTCCCGCCTTTTTTATTTTTCAAGATAAATGAGCAATACCACTGAAACTTTTTCCTCGTAAGTAGCCTATCTTATGTAGAATTTGATGTAGATTTCAAAAATAAAATTGCTTTTCCCAAAAAATTTAACCCTTACCCAAAATTCACAAAAAATATACTACTTTTGCAAAATTATATGCTAGGGGTTAAATTTTTTGGGAAAAACAATTTTATTTTTGAAATCTACATCAAATTCTACATAAGATAGGCTACTTACGAGGAAAAAATTTCAGTGGTATTGCTCATTTATCTTGAAAAATATAAAAGGCGGGAAAATTTTTGCTGCATTTTTCACTATTCGAGAGGACTGTAGTCCCAATTCCAATTATAGAGATTTTTTGCAGTAGTACTAAAGTTTTTAGGCCTAGCCCTTCTCTACTTGCTGTCAAAATTTTACCCCGTGCAGGGCATGTATTCGCGCCGTGGTATTCAAAAAACTAAATTTGCAACAGGTGCAAAATATACAGAAATGCACT
Source organism: Epsilonema sp. ZAB3_2 (assembly GCA_030247985.1). Lineage (NCBI taxonomy): Eukaryota > Metazoa > Nematoda > Chromadorea > Desmodorida > Epsilonematidae > Epsilonema > Epsilonema sp. ZAB3_2. The sequence goes on from JASAMW010003934.1 coordinate 14,068, forward strand.
TTGTGACGCTATATCTCGCCAAACAGGTGACCGATTGGGCTCAAAATTGGTCCAGACTTGGGTCCCTACGGGATGTATGTGTGTACCAAATTGTAGCCCTCTAAGCCCGTCGGTTGCTGAAATATGGCTAAAAACGTTGAAAAACGGCAAAAATGCGACCTGCCCATCTTTACCCATGAATATCTCGATGATGCCTGAACAAATTTTTTCCTAAAACTTCATCTACATATGCAGTTTTTGATGGGGAATCCGATAGGCATATTATCTCGATTTACAAAAAGTACCCCCCTTCCACGTACTATGCAACCGCTACAGAAAACCTTTCTTAATAGAAAAATAGCACGATTTGGTCCACCGGTTGTCTGGTAGGACTGGCCGACATGAGATGCGCATGCCGCCAAAGTCAAAAAAATCAAAACATGATCATCAAAGCGATGACAGCTAGGTGGAAGCACACTAGAATCAATATGCAATGCCAGAAAGCTCTGTGCTGAGAAGGCAGTCTGTATAGCGGTTGGATATTGACGACCTTACAATATGGGTCACTTAAGCGTTCCTGTCTCACGACAGCTACGTCTACGAACGTCTGTACTGTAAGCGACAGTACATACATATCATAAGAGTTGTCCTTGGAGTTTGCACGTGCTGGGAAAAAATTACGCAGCACGGAGAAAGGTCCAAACTCCAAAGACAACTCTCTCTGGACGAACTATGATGAATGCATGTGTGTACGCGTACGTACACACAAGACAGCCCCTGATGTTTGCATACGCTAGTCAGTCACTACAACAGAGGCGCATACCAACCAACACATACAACCGAGGATATCATCGTTTTGTGTTTTGCGCTCATGCAATGCAACGTTCCCTTCCCTTCCCTCTCTACTCTATGCGCACCCAGCCTCCGCGTTGGACAATTTGGCCGGTTTGCATTCAACCATCCACAAACTCGCTCGTTTGTCCGTCAACAAAATCAAGGCTTACTTTGCACCTCGGCAAACCCCATTTGTCAACAAGAGTACGTATTTGCGCAATTCCCAGGAACGTTGTGGGCGGGAGATCAAGAAAGCATCCTGTCGGAACCAAAAAAGCCCGCGAGCCAAAGTACTAACTTGCGTATCATCGACTGTCGTCCACGCCTTTGCGAATCTCCAGCCATGGATCAGTCACGCCGAGCGTACGCCCAGGGCATGCCTCTTATGTGATGTGAAAAAACGCCACAACTTTCTCAGAAGAATCAGACGCTTTCTTGACGCGCACATTATTCCTCACCCATCCACAACGTTTCTTGAGTGGTACACGGTGGGATACAGTCCAATTGTCTTGCCAGAAAGAGAGTTCGCTATGGGACTCGTCGTCCTGCGTAGTTTGCATGAACTTCCGCAAAATAGGAGTACTCGAAGCACGGACAGAAATCCGCAATAGTGAATCTGTCTTTAGCAACACGACTTGAGTTTCGCATAACGAACTTTTAGTGGCTAGACTATAAATAGTGTCCACTTCACCCCAGGACACCCTACACAAGAATCTGCTTCTTTTCTCACCTTGGAGCATGCTGCGGTAGGCGGAATCCGTGATGGCGAAGACGTGAGGCGGCATCTCGTGGCGCTTTTTGCCCTTGTACAGCTCGATAATATTCTCCGTGTAGATCGGCAGCCGCTTGTACGGATTTACCACCACGCAGAATAGACCCGAATACGTCTGCAACACATACGTAACCGCAAACTCACGCATCCACTATGCAAGCACAACACATAACGATTTCATGTACAGTACGTATACTCGTGGGGTAGTGCCCACCCACATAATACAAGCTCCATCCTCTGTTCGTTTGAACTCAAAACGCATTCACACCGACCGCCGATTCGACCACGGCGTTTTCTGCAAATTTTGAAGAGGGACGTGAAAACACGGACCGAAAGGAAATCCGCATGTCTTTGCATTTTACGCAAGACGACTTGAGTTCCACATAGCAAACTATTAGTGCGCAGACTACAGCTTGCTGTGAAAGATGGGCTGTCATTGCCTGGCTTTTGCTTGCAAGATGGATGATCCCAACTCTCCCTCCCCCCCCCCCCCCCCCCCGGATGTGAATGCTGATATGATGCTCTAGACGGGTTTTTTAGTTGAGCAAAAAGAGCCGGACCGCCGGCCGGCCGAAGGATTAGTGCGTTTTAGTTGATCCAAAATGGGCCGGCGGTCCGGACTTTTTCGTCCCAGCCCAAGACATCGGACGAAACGGACGAGCTTTTGTTTCCTCCCTCTTGAGTGGTCATAAAGAGGATTAGGGTCAGCGTGGGGGAGCGGGAAGAAAGGAGAAAGGAGGGAGAAGATCGCAGGGATGTGAGAGAGCAGACAGGTGGCCCAAGGAAGGCGAAGGGCTTTGGCCAATTTGTGTTTTTCTTGTTTGGTCCGGACCACTTATGTTTTGGTCCGTCCGGTCGGCCGCTAAAAACTCATCTAAAAAACCCTTTATGAAACGAACCATATCCTAACGCTTCCCATAGTAATGGATAACGGATAAGAACGACTAATTTCAGCGAAGTAAGAGGAGAAATGCTGCTTGAACAAAGTATGCACTGCATGTAGGCTGCTACACATACTTAGACACATGAGAATACTCAAAAAACTCTCATTCAGAAGGGACGGACACAGACACAACTCACCGCCAAAGAAAGGAAAGGAAAGCCCCTTTCGCTCGTGTGGTGTGGGGTCTGTCGTGGTGACTGACACGCCATCGCTCACTTTGCTTGTTGCCTTCGCTTATTTCTGAAACCGACCCGTGACAAAAACAGCTGTTTACTCTCTCCAGCTTTCCTTTTTGCTTTCCCTCAGACAACAAGAAGCTGGCATAAATAGGCGGTGTGCTGTCGAGAGGAATGAAAAGCCACAGACTACAGGCATCCTGACACTCCCCCATCCCCCTCCCCCCACTTACACACGACTGAGAGTGCATACGTACATTGCGCCGCCTCAGAAGGAACCTCCCGACAATTAGCCATCAATAAAAGTCGCGGTCAATGACAGTGAGCATTAAGACATTATGACATTGTAACGTGCCCCCAGAATCATCAGCTGTACACCGAATCAGACAGAGCAAAGGCTACAGAATGCGTGTTCGCGGACACTTGCTGCGCCTGAGAGGCTCATTGTTTCTAAGCAGCAAGTGCCTGTAATTGAAAGCACAGTAGCATCCATCACAACATATGTGAGAGTGTTTGCCGGCTCTTTGGAGTGGAGGCATTTATAGGACGACAGAGTTAGCCTTCGAGTTTCCCTGTTAGCCACGGTTTCTTTCGGGTTTTTTTGCGGTGGTGCGAGTGCGGTTTTTGAGCGTCTGAGGAGCCCCCTGCCTCCCCTCTCCTGCTCTTTATCCGTCCTCTCCAAAAGAATGTTGAACCTGCTGCGGTATGTACGTGATGTGATACGTCCCAAAATTGTCCGTTCTGTCCATACGTACGTACACTGCGTGGATGGATAGTATGCGCAGTCGCAGCTGGACATTCATCATTCCGCGCTTTGTCACCGACCGCGGCTGCTCTCGCGCAAAAATTTACTGATGTTCAGTGTACAGTCACAGTGTACGTATTTGTAGGCACATAGTAGTACGAATACGAATGTACATACAACACGTACGTACGTACGACGGAATGTGAGCGCTGTGTTTGCGGTACGCACACTCGTTCGCGTCAGGAGCGTACATTACAGTACGTACGTACGTAAGGAACGTAGTATGTATTGTACACATGTTGGGTTGGATACAGTTGCAGTTGTACATGAGTCGGTAATGTTGCACATACCGTATTTTTGGGTGTATATCCCCCCCTATTGTATATCCCCCCTAGTGTATAACCCCCCATTGGCAAAACATAAATTTTGCCCAGTGTATATCCCCCCTGGTGTATAACCCCCCATGTACTGGAAGGTACCTCGCCCACCTATGTAAGCTGGTAATAAGCTAGCTATAGCTACTCCTACACCATGCTACTATGCCTGTAGACTTAGCTGAGCATGTCTTGTACGAGAATAACCCTGTTTTAACCGCGATTATGCCCTAAAACACATACTTTTGACCTCAAAAACATGCCTTCTACACACCTCTCATAAACATAAATTTTGTCCTATGTATATCCCCACCCATTGTATATCCCCCCCTAGTGTATCCACCATATGCAGTAAAGGAATTGGGTTGGTCGATGCTGACCCCGCGGCATTTAGTGAAAGTTTGGATCGGTGTCTGCGCGGTCGTCGACGTCATTTGTTGTCAATTCTTCTTTTCACTCGTTCCTTATCAGCTTCCAGATGATTGAACAAGGTCGACGACCGCGCAGACACCTATCCAAACTTTCACTAAATGCCGCGGGGTCAGCATCGACCAACCCAATTCCCTTACTGCATATGGTGGATAACCCCCCATTGGACCTCTCAATTTTTGTATACCCCCATGGGGCTATACACCCAAAAATACGGTAATGTACAACTCCCTCATTTGCTTCGCGCGACTTTTGCAAAGAGACATCCGAGAGAGAATTTCCCTAACCCTTTCCTGCGCGCTGTGTGTCGGACACCGACTGGACTGACTGACGGTCACTCTCGCCTTCACCTTGTCTGTCCCTAACATAACACCCATAGATCCACACCACTACCACCGATCGGTGCTGTGAAGAAATACGCTGACTTGACTGAAATCAGTTGTTGTCAACCACCCACAAATAACAAAGAATTACTTTATGTACATGACATCGTGTAACTATCGATTACAATGAACGATCACTCATCGTCGCTGTCAAACGGCCACACTTTAGACATGCAACTTAGCAGGAAGACGAGGAGCACAGTTAACGCTATCACAACCAGAGCGAAGATGCAGCTGATCCAGTAGCTGTAGCTCAAATTTGCATCCGTTTTCTCGTTAGAACTGATAACAAAGAATGCCGCAGCGCCCAACAAGCACACAGCGGTTACAATGGTGGAGAAGATGACCAGTTTGAACCAGGCCTGGTCACAACAGCAAGCTAAGCAAATGTTGGCGAACCAAATGATGCATAAGAGCTCCAGCAGCAGAGCTGCGATCATAAATGCTGCAGTTACTTTGCTGTAGGTGCTCATGCTTGTAAACACCTTGTTTGAAGGTGTCACTGTTCACAGTTGTCAAAAATGGGACAAAAATTATTTATTAAAGGGCGGATGCGGCAAAGAATTTTCCATAATGAAGGTCAAAAATCGATTTCGAAAAATTCCTTGTCAACTAGTTAGTTTTTATGCCAAATCGATTTTATCCCCATGCTGTAATTTTGCCTCCTCGAAGAGAAATCCCACTTGTAAAGGTGGCTTCGAACGCCCTTGTTCTTGTCAACGCCTCTCACTTTCTGCGTGCTTTGAGCGCTTTTCTCAATCGGTCTGGTTGCTGAGATACGTATGCAGCCCTGATGCTTAGGTGGCTGGATTTTCCAATGGCCGGGTTTACCCCATAAGTACCCTACTGCTTCTGCATTTTTTGCTATTTACTTCCACTTTGTCTGCTTTTTGCTCATCTCTCATGAGGCAATCAGAGCGAGTTGGAAAACGCCAAAGTGCTCGTTAGAAAGAGCATCAGCTGAAGTTCTAAGCGGTAAAGATTTGTCCATATTTATGAAGGAAAAATTTCCTTTAGTCAATCTATGCAGTTTTGTATGTTGAATGACTCCACCCCCATGTCTCGTAACGATTTTGCCCTCCTCGTAGAGAAAACCTAAAGTACAAATTATAATTCTGGGACCCATGCATTATTTATCTCAAGAACTACGCGACGTAGAGCAAAGCGGTCAAAACTTCCACGGATAACTTTAGCTCGCCTCTCAAATAAAAAAACCTGTTTGATTCTATCTGCTCTCAGTGTCGAGATCTCGCCGATTTCCTTCAGCACTGAAATCGTGTCACCATTTGGCAGACGCTAAACCACGCAAACCACGACACCCCACGACCCTGTACGCCCGATGCCCATTTTTATTGTTTTCATCATGTATGCATATTTCTACCACTTTTGATTTTTCGGGCGTTTGCGAGGTTTAGAATTGCCCAATGGTCCACGCCCAATTTGCCGATTTTAGTACTGAAGGAAATCGGCGAGATCTCGACACTGAGAGCAGATAGAATCAAACGGTTTTTTTATTGGAGAGGCGAGCTAAAGTTATCCGTGGAAGTTTTGACCACTTTGCTCTACGTCGCGTAGTTCTCGAGATAAATAATGCATGGGTCCCAGAATTATAATTTGTACTTTACTTGTAAAGCCGTGGAATGTCGCCACTGGAGAGAAAAGCCCGCTGTGGAATTTCGCCATGCCTTTGCACTACTGTGCATGAGCCCCTTGCCTTTCTTCTCTCTTTGCAACCCATACATACCGATACCTAACCAACACAAGAAGGAATGAATAATCGCTCCAAGTCGAGGCCTACGCCTAACCCAACCATACTCAGCTGTATTACAAATCATCCAGAAAATATCACTTATCTGACGCTAGACAGGCCGGGCGTTGCCTTCCCAATCGTGCCACGTATGCGCGTATAATGCTGCGTATAAACAGCTTACTGTACATGCTTTTAAGAATACTTATGTAATAATTGTACAGTACATGGGCAAAAATGTACAAACTATAGTAGAACTAGAATTGCTGGGACCCATGCATTATTTATCTCCGGTTCTAGCGACCGTAGAGCAAAGCGGTTAAAAATCTCTCGATAACTTTAGCTCGCCTCGAAAATAAAAAAACCGCATGCGTCTACGTGCCCTCTGTGTCGAGAAATCGCCGATTTCCTTAAGTACTAAAAATGCACAGTTTTTTTCGATTATTCAATATAAATGAACAAGCCGCAAAAAATTTTTCATTAAAACTAGCCTATCCTATGTAGAATTTGATGCAGATTTCAAAAATAGTATTGGTGTTTCAAAAAAATTAACCCCTACCCAAAAATTGTCAAAAATATACAAATTTTGCAAAATTATATACTAGGGGTTAAATTTTATTTAAACACCGATACTGTTTTTGAAATCTACCCCACATTTTAAATAGGATAGGCTACTTTTAATGAAAAAGTTTTTGCGGCATCGAACAAGCTGCCTGAAAAGGCTGTTAGCTATTTCAGGAGGTCAGTAGATTTTCAGGTATCTGACTGTTTTCTAGGTGATATATTATATAATTCCGGTTTTTATTATTTTCTGGTATCGTAGGCGAAAAGGTGGTACAGGGTTATGCTGAGGTATGGCGTAATTTTTATTTCTCTTAGTTTTCGCAGTTATTAGAATTACTTATTTTCTATGGTAGCGTTTTTTTCGTGATATTACAGTTTTCTTGATAATTTTTGTTTTGGTAACGTGTCAGAAAACACGTTACGTTGTTGCCCTAAGAAGTGCCGTTTTTTAATTATGTAAGTATTTTTAGAAGTGAAGAAGTAAGTATTTTCCTTGGTAGCGCTTTTGTCATGATGTCATTGTTTTCATGGTATGTTTATCTTCTGGTAACGTGTTTGAGAACACGTTACGTTGTTGCCCTATGAAGGGCCGTAATTTATTGTTGTTGCAAGTGTTTTATGTAATGGGAATTTTCATTTGATATGAAGAGGTGACTAAAAGCTTTAAGAAGGAATGAATATGTGGGAAAGATGAATATTTTGCTTTTTTCGTACTATTTTGAAAGGGGGGATTCTCTTCTAAAGAAGGCAAAATCGCAATGAGACAAGTGGATGGGATCGATTCAGCATGTAAAACTGCATGGTATGGTAGGTTCGCAGAAAGAAACCTGATGCCAACTTGATCCCAAAAAGTTTGGTGCCTGCTCCAAAATTCCAAAGTTTGCCTTCTCTAATGCGCGATAACAATTTTCAGAGAGTGTTTCCTATCTGCCCAGCAGTCTCTTGGTTTCACTGTGGTGGCTGTGATTGCTGGAAGAAAATTTTGTTCAGAAAGTTGAAGAATGGTCACCTGTGTGGTGAACTGTCACCTCCACTCTGCAGAACATGAATTCTTCTCCAGGATAAACTATGGCAGTCTGAATCGTGAATGTGTTAAGATTCAATGTTGAAAGCCAGCATTGTCATGTGATAAGTGGGGCAACTGTTGGAGTCCAACTTCATTGACTGCATGGCAAAAAATCAAGCAATTATAAAACTGATGCCAACTTTATCCCAAAAAAGTTTGGTGACTGCTCCAAAATTGGTAGCCTTCTCTGATGCCAGCACACCAGCTCGGCCAGCTACGCTGGCCTTGCTTGATTTGTTGGCAATAACAATTTTCAGAGAGTGTTTCCTCTCTGCCAAATGTAATAATAATTGCATCTAAAATTTCTTGCTTTACAGTACCTGATAACCAATATCCCAAAAAAGTTTTATCTCAAAAAAGTTTGGTGACTGCTCCAAAATTGGTAGCCTTCTCTGATGCCAGCGCACCAGCTCGGCCAGCTACACTGGCCTTGCTTGATTTGTTGGCAATAACAATTTTCAGAGAGTGTTTCCTCTCTCCACCGATATAATACTTGACAAAATGGCTTGATCATGCCTGAATGAATGCATACCACACCACAAAACAGTCTGTTTCAAAAGACCCAAAATTACCAACATAATGATGTTTTTATATCAGTGGGCCACATTTTTGCAGCTTTTGAAAGTTTCTTGCTTTAGTGTAATCTGATAACACCGATATAATACTTGACCCTCTGAAAATTTTTTGCTTTACAGTATCTGATAACACCGATATAATACTGGACCCTCTGAAAATTTCTTGCTTTACAGTACCTGATAACACCAATATCCCAAAAAAGTTTTATCTCAAAAAAGTTTGGTGACTGCTCCAAAATTGGTAGCCTCTGACGCCAGCGCACCAGCTCGGCAAGCTATGCTGGCCTCGCTTGATTTGTTGGCGATAACAATTTTCAGAGAGTGTTTCCTCTCTCCACTGATATAATACTTGACAGAATGGCTTGATCATGCCTGAATGAATACATACCACACCATAAAAAAGTCAGTTTCAAAAGACCCAAAATTACCAACATAATGACGTTTTTATATCAGTGGGCCACATTTTTGCAGCTTTTGAAAGTTTCTTGCTTTAATGTAATCTGATAACACCAATATAATACGTGACCCTCTGAAAATTTTTTGCTTTACAATATCTGATATCACTGATATAATTACTTGACCCTCTGAAAATTTCTTGCGTTACAGTATCTGATAACCCCGATATAATACTTGACCCTCTGAAAATTTCTTGCTTTACAGTATCTGATAACACCGATATAATACTTGATCCTCCAAAAATTTCTTGCTTTACAGTATCTGATAACACTGATATAATACTTGACCCTCTGAAAATTTCTTGCTTTACAGTATCTGATAACACCGATATAATACTTGACCCTCTGAAAATTTCTTGCTTTACAGTATCTTTTAACACCGTTTCCTCTCTGCCAAATGTAATAATAATTGCATCTAAAATTTCTTGCTTTACAGTACCTGATAACACCAATATCCCAAAAAAGTTTTATCTCAAAAAAGTTTGGTGACTGCTCCAAAATTGGTAGCCTTCTCTGACGCCAGCGCACCAGCTCGGCCAGCTACGCTGGCCTTGCTTGATTTGTTGGCAATAACAATTTTCAGAGAGTGTTTCCTCTCTCCACCGATATAATACTTGACAGAATGGCTTGATCATGCCTGAATGAATACATACCACACCATAAAACAGTCAGTTTCAAAAGACCCAAAATTACCAACATAATGACGTTTTTATATCAGTGGGCCACATTTTTGCAGCTTTTGAAAGTTTCTTGCTTTAGTGTAATCTGATAACACCGATATAATACTTGACCCTCTGAAAATTTTTTTGCTTTACAGTATCTGATAACACCGATATAATACTGGACCCTCTGAAAATTTCTTGCTTTACAGTACCTGATAACACCAATATCCCAAAAAAGTTTTATCTCAAAAAAGTTTGGTGACTGCTCCAAAATTGGTAGCCTCTGACGCCAGTGCACCAGCTCGGCCAGCTATGCTGGCCTCGCTTGATTTGTTGGCGATAACAATTTTCAGAGAGTGTTTCCTCTCTCCACCGATATAATACTTGACAAAATGGCTTGATCATGCCTGAATGAATGCATACCACACCACAAAACAGTCTGTTTCAAAAGACCCAAAATTACAACATAATGACGTTTTTATATCAGTGGACCACATTTTTGCAGCTTTTGAAAGTTTCTTGCTTTAATGTAATCTGATAACACCGATATAATACTTGACCCTCTGAAAATTTTTTGCTTTACAGTATCTGATAACACTGATATAATTACTTGACCCTCTGAAAATTTCTTGCTTTACAGTACCTGATAACACCAATATCCCAAAAAAGTTTTATCTCAAAAAAGTTTGGTGACTGCTCCAAAATTGGTAGCCTTCTCTGACGCCAGCGCACCAGCTCGGCCAGCTACGCTGGCCTTGCTTGATTTGTTGGCAATAACAATTTTCAGAGAGTGTTTCCTCTCTCCACCGATATAATACTTGACAGAATGGCTTGATCATGCCTGAATGAATACATACCACACCATAAAACAGTCAGTTTCAAAAGACCCAAAATTACCAACATAATGACGTTTTTATATCAGTGGACCACATTTTTGCAGCTTTTGAAAGTTTCTTGCTTTAGTGTAATCTGATAACACCGATATAATACTTGACCCTCTGAAAATTTTTTGCTTTACAGTATCTGATAACACCGATATAATACTGGACCCTCTGAAAATTTCTTGCTTTACAGTACCTGATAACACCAATATCCCAAAAAAGTTTTATCTCAAAAAAGTTTGGTGACTGCTCCAAAATTGGTAGCCTTCTCTGACGCCAGCGCACCAGCTCGGCCAGCTACGCTGGCCTCACTTGATTTGTTGGCAATAACAATTTTCAGAGAGTGTTTCCTCTCTCCACCGATATAATACTTGACAGAATGGCTTGATCATGCCTGAATGAATACATACCACACCATAAAACAGTCAGTTTCAAAAGACCCAAAATTACCAACATAATGATGTTTTTATATCAGTGGGCCACATTTTTGCAGCTTTTGAAAGTTTCTTGCTTTAGTGTAATCTGATAACACCGATATAATACTTGACCCTCTGAAAATTTTTTGCTTTACAGTATCTGATAACACCGATATAATACTGGACCCTCTGAAAATTTCTTGCTTTACAGTACCTGATAACACCAATATCCCAAAAAAGTTTTATCTCAAAAAAGTTTGGTGACTGCTCCAAAATTGGTAGCCTCTGACGCCAGTGCACCAGCTCGGCCAGCTATGCTGGCCTCGCTTGATTTGTTGGCGATAACAATTTTCAGAGAGTGTTTCCTCTCTCCACCGATATAATACTTGACAAAATGGCTTGATCATGCCTGAATGAATGCATACCACACCACAAAACAGTCTGTTTCAAAAGACCCAAAATTACCAACATAATGATGTTTTTATATCAGTGGGCCACATTTTTGCAGCTTTTGAAAGTTTCTTGCTTTAGTGTAATCTGATAACACCGATATAATACTTGACCCTCTGAAAATTTTTTGCTTTACAGTATCTGATAACACCGATATTATACTGGACCCTCTGAAAATTTCTTGCTTTACAGTACCTGATAACACCAATATCCCAAAAAAGTTTTATCTCAAAAAAGTTTGGTGACTGCTCCAAAATTGGTAGCCTTCTCTGACGCCAGCGCACCAGCTCGGCCAGCTACGCTGTCCTCGCTTGATTTGTTGGCAATAACAATTTTCAGAGAGTGTTTCCTCTCTCCACCGATATAATACTTGACAGAATGGCTTGATCATGCCTGAATGAATACATACCACACCATAAAACAGTCAGTTTCAAAAGACCCAAAATTACCAACATAATGACGTTTTTATATCAGTGGACCACATTTTTGCAGCTTTTGAAAGTTTCTTGCTTTAGTGTAATCTGATAACACCGATATAATACTTGACCCTCTGAAAATTTTTTGCTTTACAGTATCTGATAACACCGATATAATACTGGACCCTCTGAAAATTTCTTGCTTTACAGTACCTGATAACACCAATATCCCAAAAAAGTTTTATCTCAAAAAAGTTTGGTGACTGCTCCAAAATTGGTAGCCTCTGACGCCAGCGCACCAGCTCGGCAAGCTATGCTGGCCTCGCTTGATTTGTTGGCGATAACAATTTTCAGAGAGTGTTTCCTCTCTCCACTGATATAATACTTGACAAAATGGCTTGATCATGCCTGAATGAATGCATACCACACCACAAAACAGTCTGTTTGAAAAGACCCAAAATTACAACATAATGACGTTTTTATATCAGTGGACCTCATTTTTGCAGCTTTTGAAAGTTTCTTGCTTTAATGTAATCTGATAACACCGATATAATACTTGACCCTCTGAAAATTTTTTGCTTTACAGTTATCTGATAACACTGATATAATTACTTGACCCTCTGAAAATTTCTTGCTTTACAGTATCTGATAACACTGATATAATACTTCTGACCTTATCAATACTGAAGACGTCACATACCATTTCATAACAAAACTGATTACCTCCAACATTACTGAAACCCTTACATTATATCTCCTTTATCAGTATTGATGACTTTATCTATACGATGCCTTTTTTCTCTAATTTATGACATCATATCATATTTCATCATTACCATAACTTAGATACACTAATCAACTCATAAACATTACAAAAACCGTATTTATCAGTACTGACAATTTTATCCCCATCTTTATCAGTACTGAGTCACATAACATTTCACCACAGTCTTTATCAGTACTAACGATTTTATCCCCGTCTTTATCAGTACTGATCAGTACTGACGATTTCATCAGTATTGATGACGTCACATAACATTTCACCACTCTTTATCAGTACTGACGATTTTAAAACCCGTCTTTATCAGTACTGACGATTTCATCCCCATCTTTAGCAGTACTGACGATTTCATCAGTATTGATGATGTCACATAACATTTCACCACTCTTTATCAGTACTGACGATTTTATCCCCATCTTTATCAGTACTGACGATTTCATCAGTATTGATGACGTCACATAACATTTCACCACAGTCTTTATCAGTACTCACGATTTTATCCCCGATTTTATCAGTATTGATGACGTCACATAACATTTCATCACAGAACTGTTTACCTCCACAATATTTCATCATCCCTTCACCACCTACATCTGTACCCTTTACCTTCTACCTCTTTATTACTACTGATGACGTCACACACCATTTCATCACATAACTGATGACCTCACAAATTTTCCTTCAACCCTTACCTTCAATTCCTTTATCAATATCTTTTCTTTTATCGAATTCTTTCAAAACTTCTGTTCACTTTTCTTCCCGACCTCTCTTTCTTCTTCGTTCTCTTGAAATCAGTAAAAACCCGGTAATTTCTAAACCTCACAGATGTCCGTCTACTCCTATAACAACTTTCATAATAACTCATGTACTCCTGGAACATATCTAACTTCCGTAACTACTAAATCTCGCAGGTGACTACGTATGTGCTGTATATACTTCCACGCTTAAGGGAGCTCATTTCGTATAGCCCTTATGCCAATTGCATTGGCATAGGGCAAAAAAGTGTACCTTTTTAGTACATTTTTAGTACTTAAGGAAATCGGCGATTTCTCGACACAAAGGGCACGTAGACGCATGCGGTTTTTTTATTTTCCAGGCGAGTTAAAGTTATCGAGAGATTTTTAACCGCTTTGCTCTACGGTCGCTAGAACCGGAGATAAATAATGCATGGGTCCCAGCAATTCTAGTTCTACTATAGAGAACACAGAGATCGGCTGGCGACCGTGAGTTGTGTTTGCAGCCGGTAGATAGCTATAGCTCGCTATTGCTGTGAGTCTCTATATTGGTACATCCACGTAGCGCAAACAGTGAGCTGCATTCCGCTCCCTTCACAGACCAATGCGCATGAAGGAACGGGCGTAAAGACAGCAGCCACGCAGTTTTAGACCACCTACCTACCATGTGTACATTACTGCAAGACCAATATTTTGCGTGAACATGGCCTGTGTAACTCAGTAATACACTGCGAACATAATATGTAGAATACAGTGCTATTAGAGGACTTTTTCGTTGCGAGACCCAAAAAATTGTTGTTTTTGGGGCTGTTCCCTACCACCTATTGAAAAACTTTCTCCGCAATTTGCTGCTTTCAATAGGCGGTAGGGAACAGCACCAAAGGCAACTGTCTTTTTGGGTGTGGCAACGAAAAAGTTCCCAAATACTAACTGTATTCTTCATATTATTACGTTCACAGTGTGCTCACTGAGTAATACAAGCCATGTTCGCGCAAAATATTGTTCTTGCAGAAATACACATGGTAAGTATCTACTAACAATTATAGTAAAATGTGGTGTAAGTAAATACTGTAAATCTGCTTGGCTGCTGTCTTTAAACGATGTGAATATGACGTAAACTCCCCCTCACGGCAACTCATGTACAAACCATTCTTTGCAAATAAAATGACACCTACTAAACATGAAGGTTCACGTAGCAAGGAAGTTACACCCGCCGAATTCACATAGCAAATAGAATAGGGCGGACGTGGTTGGCTGGCAGGGCACCCCGAATACAGCCGCCATCTCATCTCTCCTAGCTACAATCTTTCCCCAACCCTATGTGAACCAAGAGAAGAAACTGAAAGTGTGAAAATAGTCTCTACTGGCAAGCTCTGAATAAAAATAAAACCCTCTGTCATATGTGTGCGTATTGTATTGATTATCAGGGATTATCTATGGATCGGATGAATGGTCCACTAGAAAAAGGATACGTTGTTATACGCGTCCTTATATCGTATAACCGATCCTCATGCCCACTTTAAATCCATCTCAAACGTTATCCATATAGATGGTCGTCCATAATCATGCGATAAAAAAGCACGCAGTGGAATGGAAGGATATAGTCACAGTTGACGATAGCCGTGTCTATGTTATCGCAACTGCGGACGCATAAGACCGGCACAGGACTATGATGCGTGAATAGGAGTGCGTGAAAAACATAGGGGGAGTGGGAAACTCCTTCAACTCAATGAGATGAAGCCCCGAAAATACGGTGCTTTCCGATATGAAGCAGTTTCTCACTCTCCCTATCTAGCTGCTTTATACTCCTATCCTATAGTCTGGCCAATAGCAGTTGGCACTTGGACTCAAGGCGAGTACATGTACATGTGCATGTGCATGTACGTGTACTTCTGCTAAATAGGAGTACACGAAGCGTGGACAGAAATCCGCATTTGTAAATCTATTTTACGCAACGCGCCTTGAGTCCAAGTGCCAACTGCTATTGGCCAGACTATGGTGGAATAGACAAGGCTGCCGTCTTCCACCGTTGGCCTTCCCCTTCCCTCGATAGTATTGCCTTACGTACGTAGATGAGGCCGCTGTAGTATCGCTCCTTCATGTTGTGCAAGACGGAGGCTTCGTTGAGGCAGGTCAAGTCCGCCATGTCCTCCACCTTGTCGAACTTGGGCGGATTCATCTTCTGTACGTCGTCCTTGCTGACGCGCTGCTGCTTCCCCGTCTCCACCACTGTCACCAGGAGATCCTCGCCGCGGTCCTCCCTCACGCTGGCCGCGAGGAAGCCGGCGCCCTCGTGCGGCACCCAGACCAGTCGCTTCTTGCTCCACTCCGCCTGCAGCATCGGGTCGTTTATCGCCGCCTTCTTGTCCACCATCAGAAACTTCAAGTCCGACTCCCCGCTGGCGGAAGAGCGACGACCTCCGCCAGAGCGCGACATGCTTACACTCACAGAAGGCACGCCGAAGAAAGAACGAACAGTACTGTCGGGAAGAAGCGGAGGCACGTATATACTCGCTTTCAGCAAAGTGCAGGTCGACCAACAGCTAACATGGAGATGAAGAAGCAGAATAATAAGAGGGATGGGATAAGTAGCGCAAATGGGATGTTGACTTATCTGCACCTGTCCTGTCGACGCTCTGTGTTGGCACAACGTTGGAAACTGAAGCAAAAGAGCAACACGAATGCCAGTAGAAAAACATACGTAATTGAAATAAGTTATGACCCTATTCACGAGTTTCGGTAAGCGCGAGCGCTGGGTCACGAGCTGACCCCTCTCAATAACCGTGGCTTTTTCCGTGCAACTTTTGATCGGCGTCGGCGACGCGGTCGACGTGACGACGTCGATTAGGCAGCTGGAAAGAAAAAGAAAGCGAGCGGAGACTAAACAACGTCAACCGCAACGCCAACCAAATGTTGCACTGAAAGTCACAATCCGATGGGTCAGCTCGCGACCCAGTACTCGCGCTTAGCGAGACTCGTGCAAGAACAGAGAGGAATGCTGTGGCGGAGAAGAGAGGCAGAGAGGTCGCCGACCATTCCGTAAGCTATATTACTAAGCTGTACCTACTAATTATACTAAAAGCAGAATTATATATTTTTAGTATTATTTGCAAGACAACAACAAGCACTTTTATAGGCAACAGACAGGAGGCAGTGCCATCGGAAATGACGTACGTACCAATGTCCGCATTGTACATGTACATACGAGTCAATCGCCCTACATTACACACCAACAACATGAGAATTTCTGACAAACTGTCGCCAGTCCATGAGCATGAACGAACGCAACAATAAAGAAAAGCGGTTCTTCTGGTAACGCAGGACACGGTGGAATAGTTCTTAGCGAAAGCGAAAGTGAAAGCGGTTCTTCCTTGGCAAAATGGCAACAAGATTAGAACCAAAAACACTTTGAATTTCCACGTGGCGTTATAGTTCAACTTATTCCGTTGAATTCAAAATACCCCAAAACGGCTCAAAGACGTCACACACAAAAGGCCGTGGATGAGAGGGACTTCCGACCCCCGATTTTCCAGACTTCGACGCTTCACTTGAGACTATTTACAGTAACTTCTGAATGTTAACCTCATGTACTCCTAGATCGTATTTTATTAGGAGTACATGAAATTGGAAAATCAAGTGAAAAGGTGAAAAAACACCAATAAATGCAAGTTGTGCAAATTCATGCAGCTTGATACAGTCAATCTCTTTTCGTTCAAGTGCTATATACTTTCTCGCCAAAGCACACTGTCAGAATAGACTTGGTACATGCGTTTATGAACGTATGCAGACGTGAACAAATGCAAAATCAATATGATCTGACAGTGGGTGATGAAAAACCTCCATCAAGTAATCTGCGAACAGTGACGCATCAACGTAACATCAATGATATGCCAACACACAGCGAGCACACAGCCACAGCCTATCTTTCGCAGGTTGCCTGGAGATCTTGGCGCATTCAAAATGAAACCAACCTGAGCACTGGTCACACTCTATCATTCTGTTTGGCTTCACTTTTTCACACCCTTTGCAAACCCATGTCTCCTTCAATTCAGGCAGGAACTGCTCCACCGTTTCGAATGCCTTGGGACCAAACAGCTTCTTCAACTCTCCTTTGTTGATCTGTCCGAAAAGCGTACACTTCGTCGATGAAAGCAGCTCCTCTCTTGCTGATCCGTCTTCATCTTCGTCAATCTTCAACGCATCCATTGGCAACTTGTAGAAGTCTCCTGCAAAACAAAGGGAAAATAACAGTGAACAGCTAACTTGCGAATTCGAACAGTACCATTTTCAGGGCAGTCCCATCGGCGATTATGTATTATGTACGCATATACCTACAGCATATACCATTACCTTTCTTCCATGATTTGAGAAAGCTCTTGAGCTTGCATGGATCCACCAGAAACTTGAGAAAGTTGAGCGTCTCTTCGGAGGTTGCTGAGCAAGAACGGCTCTTCTGCTGCGTAAGAATGTTCCTCGAAAAACTCTGGGATCACGATGAGATTGCTGTGGCCCAGCAGCTCCATTAGGATGTCCTGCTTCTCTTCGAAAGTGACTCGCGGCGCCAACTGCAAGGTTTTCTTCAGCTTCATCCTGTAGAATCCCCTGCTCTGCTTCTCCCCTTTCGAATTGGGATGCAGGAGGGCGCGATCGTCAGCTGGCGCCATCTGTTCGTAGTGTTCGTATGTAGTGTTCATGGTGTTCATAGAAAGCCCGCATAAGAACCGACTCATCCGCTCGAATCTCCACATGCATCTCCGCAGTGCAGCGTATTCCCGCTTTACAAGAACCTTTCGCCATTCTACGCCTCTTCCTCTCTTCAATCATACAACCGGCAAAAGCAATACATGTAATCTGTATTGTACGTACATACACACTAGTACCGGTATTAGCATAGATGGCACGTGAACATGCATATGTGTATAGACTTACAACATACCAACATCTGGTAAAAGCCTTGGATATCCCGTTCTGTTGCAGTGATAGACTTTCTTGACAATGCCATCCTTCCTTGCTTTCCTTCCGCATTGAAATGAGTACTGCGTCGACGTCACCAGCTCCAGATCTGTCTTCCACTCCTCAAACTCTCTGAAACAGCTAAACTCCCTCTCCACAGCTTTGAACATTACGCCATGCACAGTATGCATATGATTTCGTAAGTCATTGATAGTAAGTGCCATGTAACTACAACTGTCACTGCGATGGCAGGCGATGGATGGATGGCCTTCCCCGCTTTCGCTTCGCCTCCGGATGTTCCTTTGAGAAATGCCGAGAAAGAGCCGATGAATATGAAAACCACCGAGAACACTCTGGACACTGCTTCCGATTTGACTCCATATTCTGAAACAGCAACACATGAACAATGTCCAATTCAAATTCGTGGCTCTTCTCTGCTCTCCTCCCTCTTCTCTCTCTCAGAGACGTTCTCCGTTCTCCTCTCTCTCTCTTTTCTTTTCGTCGCGTTTCGATGCTAACTGCAGCTGTTTACCTGACGTATTTTCGTGTATTTTGAGTCCTTCAGAATTCCATGTACATCTAAACTAAATTATATAGTTGTACATGAGGTTAACATTCAGAAGTTACTGTAAATAGTCTCAAGTCGACGCTTCGACATTGCTGTCTGGTTGACCGCTTCTCAACTTGCTTTGTGCTCCTTCGGCGCTGATACAGTCATGTACTCCTACAACAGGGGTCTGACTAATACCCAAACCCAAACCCAAACCTGATGACTAAAACCCAACCAAACCCAAACCCACGCCAACAAAACCCAAACTTTTTAAAGTCATAATGACATAATTCATAATGACATAATAACATAATGACATAATAACATAATAACATAATAACATAATAATAACATAATAACATAACAATAATAACATAATGACATAATGACATAATGACATAATTCATAATAAAGTCATAATGACATAATTAAAATTATGTCATAACTGAACACCCATGAAGTGCTTGCACATTTTGGAGCATTCATAAATGATGTCATAGTATAACACGCTATATTAGAACCAAGCCAGGCTGGTTCTAATGAACCTCATCCATACCCAGCTGAACCCTTACTGATAAGTTGATATGATAGTGATTAGGTGATAAGGCCTTATCAGGCATAGCAGTGATAAGCCTTATCAGCTTTTCTTATGTGAATAAAGATGTGAAATAATTTGTGTCGCGAAGAAGAAGCGTGTCTGGTTGGGGAGGAAACGGTTTATGGGGCAGACCGCACAGAGGAAAGCACATGGCAAGAATGACACATTCACACATGCAGAAATAGATCACACAGGGCAGAAATCACGCCACCGGACATTGCAAACACTCACATGCACCATACTCAGATACAATATCTGACACTCCCAGAACAGCAAAGTTTGCACTCAACAGAACACTATCTCACATACAGCAGCTCAGTCACGCCAAAGCACAAGAGTGCACATGCAACATACTAGACAGTGGAAGCTCAACAGAAACTGCTATGCGGCTTCTACACTTTCCTACTGTCAGCTTACCATCATCCTGATGATTCGCATAATAATTAGGTACGTAGCCTCTGAGGTCCTCCCCCACGAAAACAATAAATCGCTTTAAGGTTGCGATCCTATTGACATGAAAACATAATAGCATTAAGCTATGAGGACCGATGTACATATCTGCATCTGTACATTATGAGCATATGATGTACTGTATGTATCTGTATGTACCTTTTAAGTGAGACCTGCCAGCTCAACCTCAAGTGTGCATATAGGGCAGCCTAACATAGTCATCTCAATCAGCCACGAATGATGGACATTGTCCATATGTCTACCTATCTTCTACACAAGCATCTATGCAAGCTCATTTACATCTCATGTACTTTGTCAGGGATATTTAAGTGTGGACGAGATTGACACAACCCCTTTGGGCAATTTTACATATCAGAGCTCATCCTCATTCACTATGGTTGTGTAACCTAGGCCTGGAACGATCGACTCCCTTTGGGAGATTGATGCACCCGTGCATCCAATTTCATATTGTGCCCTTTTTGCACCTCGAACCGAACTGAATCCATGACCGTGAGGAAGCACAATAACCATCAATGAGATGATCCACTGACTGACAATCGAGATGAATTTTCGCAGATTCACTGCGTCGATTGGAGATTCGACTCCACAAATGCTCGCTTCTCCTTGCTTGGAAGAGATTTTCTTGATGCTGAACCATCGCGTCGGTTCGCAACCACTTGATTGGCTTGTGACTGGAGGCTTGCCCATTCATCTCTGTGATGACTGATGGCCTTGACTGCAGGCCTTCCCGGTGAACATCCATGATCCTTGGCCGTTGCCATGGACGCGCTTGACGGAAATTGTTCAACCGGAATCGATACGTCCCTCCGGATCCTCCCGACTGGAAAACGAAGATTTCCACCAACCAGAGGAATCTGTAGAACGGCGCGCACGTCTCTGCTACCATGTCGTGAAGAAGAAGCGTGTCTGGTTGGGGAGGAAACGGTTTATGGGGCAGACCGCACAGAGGAAAGCACATGGCAAGAATGACACATTCACACATGCAGAAATAGATCACACAGGGCAGAAATCACGCCACCGGACATTGCAAACACTCACATGCACCATACTCAGATACAATATCTGACAATTTGTGAGTTACACAGCAAGGAAACTCTGAAAAAGTAACTTATCAGATGAAGCAGTGATTGATAAGCCTTATTGATAAGAATTGATATGCCTGATTACTGGTAAGCTAGCACCTATAAAAGAATTACTTTGCAGCTTTGCCCATTCCTATTCTGGAAATTGCAATAAGTACCATAACCATACTCATGTGCTTGTCAGTAATGAAAAACTTGTGATAAGAAAAGTCACCCTTGTGATAAGTCTTATCATTGATAAGCCTTATCGCAACAGTAACTATCATTTTGCTCTTCCTCTCTGCTTTGTGCACACTTTGCACCAATGGAGAAAATGTGCCTGGAGTTAGAGGTCCTTATCATAAGGGTGACTTTTCTTATCACAAGTTTTTTGTTACTGATAAGCACATGATTATGGTATGTTTTGTAATTTCCAGTATAAGAATGGGCAAAGCTGCAAAGCAATTCTTTTATACAGGGTGTCCCATTTGGATATATCATGTCGTTTGGGGTTATAACTTGGGAACCACTAGAGTTAAAACGCTGAAATTTTTCTTGCAGATACCCAAGAATATGCATAACCTTGTGTAAAAATTTTGTCCCAAAACTCCAATCTGAACATAAGATATTGGTAGCCCAAGTTTCGACCACGAAAATCACAAATTTTTTGAATCGCCAGCCTGTTGTGCAGACGAATTTTTGTGGGATTTTCATCACAACGCTGGTGAATTATGTTGAAACTATTGAAAATGGCAACATGAGATTCCAGAGGAGACAACAATGCAAAGGGCTGCTTTTTTCTTCATTCATTGCTAGCCACATGCACACATCGGTTCACTTCACACCACGTCTCAGACAAAACCAAACCACCAGTAGCCTGTGACCTCTATCCTCGCCCTATACGACTCCTCGACTTTCCTTTTGGATTTTCTCCAGAAATAAGCTACATTCTAGTAAACTGAAGGCTTCCTCAGAACTGAAAATTAATATTGATGTTTTTGATTAGCGCTTTGATGAAAATCCTACAAGAATTCGTCTGAACACCAGGCTTGCGATGCAAAAACTTGTGATTTTTGTGGTCGAAACTTGGGCTACCAATATCTTATGTTCAGATTGGAGTTTTGGGACAAAATTTTTACACAAGGTTATGCATATTCTTTGGTATCTGCAAAAAAATTTCGGCGTCTTAACTCTATTGGTTCTTAAGTTATAACCCCAAACGACATGATATATCCAAATGGGACACCCTGTAGGTGCTAGCTTACCAGTGATCAGGCATATCAATTCTTATCAATAAGGCTTATTCACTGCTTCATCTGATAAGTTACTTTTTCTGAGTTTTCTTGCTGTGTAACTCACAAGTTAATTCACCTCTTCATTCACATAAGAAAAGCTGTAAGGCTTATCACTGATATGACTGATAAGGTCTTATCACCTAATCATTATCAACTTATCAGTAAGGGTTCAGCTGGGTGTGGGCGAGGTTCATTAGGGCCAGTCTGGCTTGGTTCTAATTTACCTTGTTATTACTATGACATCATTTATGAATGCTCCGAAATGCGCAACCACTTCATGGATGTTCACTTATGACATAGTGTTAGTTTGGGTTTTGTTGGCGTGGGTTTGGGTTTGGGTTTTAGTCAGCAGGTTTGGGTTTGGGTTTAGGTTTGGGTATCAGTCACACCCCTCCTAAGTTATGTACTCCTAGAGAAAAAGAAGTGGGCATTTTCTCTCTAGGAGTACATAACTTACTGTAGGAGTACATGACTCTGCGCCTAGTTGATAGCTGCGACTGCGAGGTCGATACAAAACATACAAACTATGCAAACCGTACGAACATTATTGACCACCGCAAGACGAGGTTTTTATTGTTTCCATATTTACTCGCTTACTTCAAAAACGCACTTTTCAATGGTTTCTTCATTCTCAGAAGCACAAAACGAATGATCAACTGAGTTACCGTATTTTTGGGTGTATATCCCCATTGTAAATCCCCCCAGTGTATTTCTCTCTGAATGATACAACGGCTAAGAGGAAGCCTCAAATTTGGCTCAGAAACCTACGCGTGAGACCTTAACAGTGGCCGTAGGTATGTTACGTATAATAATGCACGCATTAGGAACCACCGCAGTCATCTGCTAGATTAGATCTTCTTGTCCCACCGCCCCATCTGTGTTGCTGCTGGGGTATCGTTACCTCTGGAAGCAGAAAATGCCGTGATCTGGGTCAGTTCAGTTCAGGATCTGGGTCTTCTGCGGCAGATAGGCCTCCATAATTGTGGACTGACTGCTGGCGATGGGATGATGCCGACTGGAGGAGAGCCCAGTTCGAGTTAGGTACTGATTGATTACTACGAACTAGTATCTTAAAAATAATTTTATATTTTAATTCAAATGAATAAAAATGATGGATTTTTGATCATTTTTATTATATTTAATATTTTATTTAAATTCTAGCCAAGGAGCAATATTTTATCTGAAATCTAAATTTTTGGACCATCATTTAAATAAATCATTTAAATGAACATTTAAATAAAATATAAAATGAATGAGCAGGCATGACAGTGCCCTCTCGCGCAGATGAAATGAGTAGCCACGCACCACATGCACGCACACACACAAACGACTCAGTGCATGGGGTAAGTTGCCTGTTGCCCTGCTAGAACAGGGGTAGGAGAGGAAGAATTGGAGAGATATCTCAACTCCAAAACGACGCTAGAAGAGGGACTGGACCCAGCAGACGATTTTTGGGTGAAAAATACAGATTTATCCAAAGCTGTATCAGGTGGCCTTGGACATAATGGCATGCACAGCCACATCTGCCCCAGCAGAGCGCGTCTTCAGCCTCTGCTCTATGAAAACCCGTGGCCCAAAGGGCAACTGTTCCGATACGAAGTTGGAACAGTCTATCATTCTACGAAAGAACAAAGACTTGAATAAATACTAGGTACTAGGTGCACCACTGCACTTGTACCTGCCTGTAGTCCTACATTACGTTTCTATGAATGAGCTGAGCATCGCCACAGGTACACGTACGTATGTTCAAGATAATAATGGTCCATTGAAAGTGACAAACGGTTGAGTGGAAAAAAATCATTTTATATTCAAATTATTTCCATTTAAATGATAGAAATGACCAATCATTTTATTTATTATTTTATTTAAATGCAAAAGGGAAAAAATATTTTATTTTATATCAAAAAGCGCGAAATTTCATCATTTTTAAGATACTACTACGAACCCAGACGGCAGCTACTGTACAGTAACGATCGTAGGGTAACTTTACAAGAGTGGCAGATTTGGCGCAGCATTCGGTTTCTGACGCCATCAACTACATACCTGCAAAAAGAGCTTCTATGTATTCAGACACTGGCGGTCCCGGTCGCCCGGACCCAGAACCCGCGGGTACATGGTTTTAAACACTGACCTGGATCAATCTAAAATGCCTATTCCTCTACTAAGCACACCCACACAAGAACGATGAAAGCAGCCGTCAGGTCAGTTCGACGACATTTCCGGTGGTTCATTCTGCTGGTTGCTGTTCTACTACTATTGGCACATTCATACTCCTTGTAGTGACCGTTACTTGCACTTTTGAAAATTTCGGTAAAGTAAAAGACGTACCGGCGACTAGGAAAAGCCGGTAAAGTAAAAGTAATTACTTTACCGAAGCTGCTCAATGTCCAGTAAAGGTAAACTGCTGCCGGTAAAAAGTAAAGTAAAAAGTAAAAACATACATATTTCAGGGGTTTCTGAGGGGTTTTTACCAGTCAGTGCACTGTACGTAGTGGTAGGGTTGCTTCAATATGTGTGCTCATGCTATACGTATGTATGTATGCATGTATGTATTTAAATTTATGTACTGTATGTGTGTGCGCATTCATTTCACAGAAGAAAATTTGACATTTATACCAAAAACATGCACGAAAACGTTTCGCAGACAGTGATGTGCAGCTAAATTATTGACAAAATTTACTTTTTTACTTTTGCCAATTTTTTTCGTACGGTAAAATTTTCAAATTGCCGGTAAAGTAAAAGTACGATTTTGAAGGGTGTTCGGTAAGAGTAAAAGTAAAGTAATTACTGCAGCAAATGGGTGCCGGTAACCGGTAAAAGTAAGTACTTTACTTGTTGCGGTCACTACTCCTTGCTCAACGTTTCGTCAAATTTGGACAACTCAAAAAACCCTCCGAATAAATGTCCGTACAGTGCCACGACTGTGAAACGGCTGAAAGAAGAGCTTATTCATTACCCAAACTATTCGACACCCTACAATTTGGAACACCCTGAAACATTAGAAAAAGACCACTCGCAGTGGGGAGAAGTGCAGCAGTTGATACAAAACTACTTCTCCAACAAATACGGAGGCTTTTTCATCGAAGCTGGTGCTTATCAAGGCGAGAAATTCTCCAACACTTTGCAAATCGAAACCACGCAGAACTGGACCGGATTGCTCGTGGAGCCAATGCCGGGGAATTTTGAGGAACTTGTGCAAAAACGGCGCAAGTCTATCTGCTGAGGGCTGCCTCACCAAAACTTGCGGCATCTCCATTCTGGAAACTTTAGGCGGCGATGGAGCTGGCTCAATTGTCCGGAATTTATCGGTAGCCAGCGGTACAACGTCAAAAAATACGGTTAAGTGCTTCTCCATCGCTGATGTGCTGCAAGCATTGGATGTAAAGCATGTTGATTGGATGATTTTGGATACGGAAGGAGGCGAAGACCAAATACAGGGTGTTTCTTTTGGATATGAAATGTCGGTTGGGGTTATAATTTGGGAACCACAAGAGTTAAGACGCTGAAATTTGTTTGCAATACCCAATATTACAGTGCAACCAGCATCCTCGTACTCTACTCAATTTTTATCTCAGGATCTAAGGGAGCACAGCGGTAAAAAATGCAACTGCTAATTTTAAGCCGCATTGACAATAAAAAACCGCTTACGTCTTGGTGCTCTCAGTGGCGAGATATCGCCGATTTCCTTCAGTACTAAAATCGCCCAATTGGGCGTCGACCATTGGGCCATTCTAAACCTCGCATACGCCAGAAAAATCAAAAGTGGTAGAAATATGCATACGTGATGAAAACGATAAAAATGCGCATCGGACGTACAGGGTCGTGGGGAGTCGTGGTTTGCATGGTTTAGCGTCTGCCAAATGTCGACAATGTGGCTGACAATTAGCCGTGGCATTTTTTTGACCGCTGTGCTCACATCGCTTAGATCCTGAGATAAAAATTGAGTAGAGTACGAGGATGCTGGTTGCACTGTAATATTGGGTATTGCAAACAAATTTCAGCGTCTTAACTCTTGTGGTTCCCAAATTATAACCCCAACCGACATTTCATATCCAAAAGAAACACCCTGTATTTGGTCTTCGCCTCCTTCCGTATCCAAAATCATCCAATCAACATGCTTTACATCCAATGCTTGCAGCACATCAGCGATGGAGAAGCACTTGACCGTATTTTTTGACGTTGTACCGCTGGCTACCGATAAATTCCGGACAATTGAGCCAGCTCCATCGCCGCCGAAAGTTTCCAGAATGGAGATGCCGCAAGTTTTGGTGAGGCAGCCCTCGAGCAGATAGACTTTGCGCCGTTTTTGCACAAGTTCCTCAAAATTCCCCGGCATTGGCTCCACGAGCAATCCGGTCCAGTTTTGCGTGGTTTCGATTTGCAAAGTGTTGGAGAATTTCTCGCCTTGATAAGCACCAGCTTCGATGAAAAAGCCTCCGTATTTGTTGGAGAAGTAGTTTTGTATCAACTGCTGCACTTCTCCCCACTGCGAGTGGTCTTTTTCTAATGTTTCAGGGTGTTCCAAATTGTAGGGTGTCGAATAGTTTGGGTAATGAATAAGCTCTTCTTTCAGCCGTTTCACAGTCGTGGCACTGTACGGACATTTATTCGGAGGGTTTTTTGAGTTGTCCAAATTTGACGAAACGTTGAGCAAGGAGTTAGTGACCGCAACAAGTAAAGTACTTTTACTTTTACCGGTTACCGGCACCCATTTTTGCTGCCAGTAATTACTTTACTTTTACTCTTACCGAACACCCTTCGAAAATCGTACTTTTACTTTACCGGCAATTTGAAAATTTTACCGGTACCGAAAAAAATTGGCAAAAGTAAAAAAGTAAATTTTGTCAATAATTTAGCTGCACATCACTGTCTGCGAAACGTTTTCGTGCATGTTTTTGGTATAAATAGTCAAATTTTCTTCTGTGAAATGAATGCGCACACACATACAGTACATAAATTTAAATACATACATGCATACATACATACGTATAGCATGAGCACACATATTGAAGCAACCCTACCAACTACGTACAGTGCACTGACTGGTAAAAACCCCTCAGAAAACCCCTGAAATATGTATGTTTTTACTTTTTACTTTACTTTTTACCGGCAGCAGTTTACCTTTTACTGGACATTGAGCAGCTTCGGTAAAGTAATTACTTTTACTTTACCGGCTTTTCCTAGTTCCGCCGGTACGTACTTTTACTTTACCGAAATTTTCAAAAGTGCAAGTAACGGTCACTACAAGGAGTATGAATGTGCCAATAGTAGTAGAACAGCAACCAGCAGAATGAACCACCGGAAATGTCGTCGAACTGACCTGACGGCTGCTTTCATCGTTCTTGTGTGGGTGTGCTTAGTAGAGGAATAGGCATTTTAGATTGATCCAGGTCAGTGTTTAAAACCATGTACCCGCGGGTTCTGGGTCCGGGCGACCGGGACCGCCAGTGTCTGAATACATAGAAGCTCTTTTTGCAGGTATGTAGTTGATGGCGTCAGAAACCGAATGCTGCGCCAAATCTGCCACTCTTGTAAAGTTACCCTACGATCGTTACTGTACAGTAGCTGCCGTCTGGGTTCGTAGTAGTATCTTAAAAATGATGAAATTTCGCGCTTTTTGATATAAAATAAAATATTTTTTCCCTTTTGCATTTAAATAAAATAATAAATAAAATGATTGGTCATTTCTATCATTTAAATGGAAATAATTTGAATATAAAATGATTTTTTTCCACTCAACCGTTTGTCACTTTCAATGGACCATTATTATCTTGAACATACGTACGTGTACCTGTGGCGATGCTCAGCTCATTCATAGAAACGTAATGTAGGACTACAGGCAGGTACAAGTGCAGTGGTGCACCTAGTACCTAGTATTTATTCAAGTCTTTGTTCTTTCGTAGAATGATAGACTGTTCCAACTTCGTATCGGAACAGTTGCCCTTTGGGCCACGGGTTTTCATAGAGCAGAGGCTGAAGACGCGCTCTGCTGGGGCAGATGTGGCTGTGCATGCCATTATGTCCAAGGCCACCTGATACAGCTTTGGATAAATCTGTATTTTTCACCCAAAAATCGTCTGCTGGGTCCAGTCCCTCTTCTAGCGTCGTTTTGGAGTTGAGATATCTCTCCAATTCTTCCTCTCCTACCCCTGTTCTAGCAGGGCAACAGGCAACTTACCCCATGCACTGAGTCGTTTGTGTGTGTGCGTGCATGTGGTGCGTGGCTACTCATTTCATCTGCGCGAGAGGGCACTGTCATGCCTGCTCATTCATTTTATATTTTATTTAAATGTTCATTTAAATGATTTATTTAAATGATGGTCCAAAAATTTAGATTTCAGATAAAATATTGCTCCTTGGCTAGAATTTAAATAAAATATTAAATATAATAAAAATGATCAAAAATCCATCATTTTTATTCATTTGAATTAAAATATAAAATTATTTTTAAGATACTAGTTCGTAGTAATCAATCAGTACCTAACTCGAACTGGGCTCTCCTCCAGTCGGCATCATCCCATCGCCAGCAGTCAGTCCACAATTATGGAGGCCTATCTGCCGCAGAAGACCCAGATCCTGAACTGAACTGACCCAGATCACGGCATTTTCTGCTTCCAGAGGTAACGATACCCCAGCAGCAACACAGATGGGGCGGTGGGACAAGAAGATCTAATCTAGCAGATGACTGCGGTGCGTTCCTAATGCGTGCATTATTATACGTAACATACCTACGGCCACTGTTAAGGTCTCACGCGTAGGTTTCTGAGCCAAATTTGAGGCTTCCTCTTAGCCGTTGTATCATTCAGAGAGAAATACACTGGGGGGATTTACAATGGGGATATACACCCAAAAATACGGTAACTCAGTTGCTCGTTCGTTTTGTGCTTGAGAGAATGTATATAGAAACCATTGAAAAGTGCGTTTTTGAAGTAAGCGAGTAAATATGGAAACAATAAAAACCTCGTCTTGCGGTGGTCAATAATGTTCGTACGGTTTGCATAGTTTGTATGTTTTGTATCGACCTCGCAGTCGCAGCTATCAACTAGGCGCAGAGTCATGTACTCCTACAGTAAGTTATGTACTCCTAGAGAGAAAATGCCCACTTCTTTTTCTCTAGGAGTACATAACTTAGGAGGGGTGTGACTGATACCCAAACCTAAACCCAAACCCAAACCTGCTGACTAAAACCCAAACCCAAACCCACGCCAACAAAACCCAAACTAACAC
>JASAMW010003935.1:0-19319 GCA_030247985.1 Epsilonema sp. ZAB3_2
CAAAAACACTGAGCCAGCTTTGTTTGTGTTTCGCATTGAGCTTATCTTATCCACCACTAATTTTATTAATAATTTACCCCTGCTGCACTGCACGTAAAACGTATGTACGTACATGTATCGATGAGTATGTATGTACACGGAGAGTACTGTACTAGGTAGTAGGTACTGTACTACCAGGAATGTATACTATAATAGGTGGGGGGAATAAACACCTGCAGCGTTTCCGTGCAAACAGTCACAGCGACCAAGTAGGGTCGTACCTAGGGAATCCGTACCTGTGGAATCCGTACCTACAGAAGAAAAATTCCACACCTACGGAAAATAAATTCCACACCTACGGATTCCACAGGTACGGATTCCCTAGGTAGGGAATAAAAATTCCATACCTACGGAAAACAAATTCCACAGGTACGGATTCCGTAGGTAGGGAATAAAAATTCCACACCTACGGAAAACAAATTCCACACCTACGGATTCCACAGGTACGGATTCCGTAGGTAGGGAATAAAAATTCCATACCTACGGAAAACAAATTCCACACCTACGGATTCCACAGGTACGGATTCCGTAGGTACGACCCTACTTGGTCGCTGTGATGCTTTGCACGGAAGCGCTGCAGATGTTTATTCCCCCCACCTTATAGTATACATTCCTGGTACTACCTTTCTGGAGAGAATCCTCCTTCCTCTTTTGTCAATTATCTTCAGGGTTCCGGCGGGTCCAGAAGAAGTTGCATGCAGCAGGATTACAGAAACGATTTCGGCCAAGCGTCCGTTTTCTTCTCCCTCTTCTCCTGCTCCGTCTTTTTTTCCGCCGAAAGGCTTTGGTTTCATGAGGCCATGAAATTGAAAGATCAACCGCAGAAGAGGGCAGTCATCCCGATTATCAGCAGTATGTACGTACAGAACAGAACAGATCAGAATAACCCAATACATTTTTTGAAGTTTTGAACCGGACTCAGACACTCCGGTTCGCAGCGAAAAAAAATAGTCGGGTTCAGTGAACCGGAGTATTTTGGTCCGGTTCGGGCGCTAAAATTTTTCGGCGATGTAACCCCTAGTCCGGTTCGGCGTTTTTCGGCTGATGCCAGTCCTGTTCAGTCGGTCGAGTTGGGCGCTGGAGGGTGCTGAACCGGACTCGTTTAGCGCCCAGTGGTGAACCGGAGTGTTCTTTGAACCGGACTAGTGCGACTTCTGAACCCGACTGCTGGGACAGCAGAACCAGACTGCGTGAACCTCGCTTTTTTTAGGTGAACCGGACTGTGAACAAGGCTGAACCAGACTGTGAGTGCAACTGAACCAGACTGAACGGAAACTTGAACCGGACTGGTTGCGCAACTGAACCAGACTGAACGGAAACTTGAACCGGACTGGTTGCAAAACTTAACCAGACTGAACGGAAACTTGAACCGGACTGGTTGCAAAACTGAACCAGACTGGGAGGAAATCTGAACCGTACTGCTCAACCTAACTGAGAACCGCACTGCTACCAAACTGAATCTCACTGAACCGAACAGTGCAGAAGTGGACCGAACTGAAGTTTACCTAGATGAACCCGACTGTCAAGCCCAACCCAACACCAATACATGATCATTTGTGACAGATCTGCCTTTTTTCCTGCTACTGTTTGCTTCACAAGACAACACCACCAAATCCTACCCAACAACACATTGTCGCTGACAGAAACACACATGTTCATGAGAAGTATGAAAGTTAGGCGTGATCGTTAGTTCTTTCTGGCAAAGTCTCTCTCAGACTGATCATGCTAAAATGTGGACGCGGACACGGACGCTTTACTATAAGATGGACGCGGACGCGAACGATGTACGAAAATGCGGACACATGAAAGCGGCAGACCATTATGTGTCAGTCTTTCACTAGGCTATCGGCCTTTTATGCATCCGACTATTAGTTTGGCGTCTGCGCCCGCCTTCTAGTCGTTCATCGACATCTGCCTCCGTGTCCGCGTCCGCCTTTTACTAAGACCCAATGCTGTCTTTCCTGAAAAAAAACCATTTCAATAATTTCTTCTCTTGACAACCTGAAAATCTTTGTGGGTCTCAAAGGGAAAAAATAACGCAGTGATTTCAGTCTGGTTCAACTACTACGGTTCAACAACGGCATACAAAAGTATAGACAATTCGATTGTGCACACAGTACGGTTCGCTCGAAATTCAGTCTGGTTCAGTTGTACATTCAGTCTGGTTCAGGCCAACATTCAGTAAGGTTCAGCTCAAAATTCAGTCCGGTTCAGGCAAACATTCAGTCTGGTTCAGCGACAAAGTTAGTCCGGTTCAGCAGAAAAATTTAGTCCGGTTCAGCAGAAAAATTTAGTCCGGTTCAGCAGAAAATTTAGTCCGGTTCAAAGTTGCTCGAGTGCGGTTCAGCAGAAAATTTAGTCCGGTTCAAGGGAAAATTGAGTCCGGTTCAAAAAAATTTAGTCCGGTTCAAAAAATGCTCCAGCAGTCCGGTTGGTAGTGTTGTCAACTTTTCAAAAGTACTGAAACGGTAAGGTAAGGTAAAATTACCGCGAGTACTGGGCGGTAAAATTACCGCGCGGTAATTTTACCGTCCAAAAATCGTTACCGCGGTACTTTCTTGGATCATCTGGCGGTAAAACGGTAAAACGGTAAAAATACAGTAAAAATTTTTGGCTGGTGATTCAATACTTTATGCTTTTTCTATTGAGTTTTTGGCTTTGCTTTCTATGAGCTTGGTATTTTTAAGCTGACACTTTTGTTCTATGTACTCTTGATCAACTTTGTGGAGAATAACTCGTTTTTCAGCCTGTATATTCGTAAATATGGAGCTAAGTTTCAAGGAAAATGTGCGCACTACCATAACCCAATGATTCACACATTGCTATGCTGCCGATGTCATTTGCTGTACCGCGGCAGAAAGTATCGAGGTAAAACGGTAAAGTAAAAAGTACCATCTGTTTTGGTGCCACGGTACGGTAAAACGGTACTTTTTTACCGTTTTACTTTTTCGACGGTACCTTCAAGCAAGGTGGCAGTAAAAAGTACCGCCAAAATTTTACCGCCGGCTTAGGATGGTAAAAAGTACCGTACCGTTGACCAAATTGCTGAGAGTACCGCGGTAAACGGTAAAGTACTTTACTGTTGAACAACACTACCGGTTGGGCGCTGAGAGCCTCTGAACCGGAGTGTCCTGAACCGTAAAATGTCACGTGGGTACGGTTTAAAAAACACCTAGTCTGGTTCAAAAAAAATTTGAACCGGACTGATTTTTGAACCGGACCAAAGAAACAGAGACGACATTCCAAAATCGAGTTTTCCTCAGTCCGGTTCAGAGACAAGTACTGAACCGGAGTATAAATGGGTGGGATCTATAAATCCCACAAAAGATGTATTGGGATAAGGCAGCGAAAGTGGAGTTTGATGGTGATCCAAAAAGCTCCGTAAAGAGAAGAGATTCGCCTGAAGAGAAATAAATAAACAAGTTTTATTGTTTTATGATTGAACTAAACGCGAAACGACATTAAAATGTAAACAAATGCCCCGCGTCAGAAATAATTATGCGCAAAACAGTAAGTAGTGTCGGCCGCATAATTTAGATGAAAAATTTCACGTCGGAGATTATAGGGCGCCTTTTGACACCTCAAAATTATAAACCGAGTCTCGATTTTCGCACACCGATTCCACTTTGAGGCCTAAAGTTTTTCACCTCGGCAGTAAAAAATCTCCGTTCCTAATAAATTTCTATCTCTCCAAACAACATTCCTCTTCAAATAGGAACAAAAGTGAACATGACACAATCATACAAAGAACAGCAATGAAAGGCAGTCGAAGTTGACGCCCTGCTGCGGGTTGGGCCAATATTTCCTAGTACAAGCATTGTACACACGTGGCTGAAAAACCTGAAACTCGCAATAATGGAAAAAGTCGCTCTTCCGGAAAATTATGGCAATATAGCGGGCCTAACCTGAGGAATATTGCACTTCATCATATCACACATACAATGTATAGGCATGGAACTCGACTCGTGCGCGTATACAGTATTTTATAGGTACAGTAGCTCATTTTGTGCACTTGTGTACATTCGTACCTACATGTACATACTGTACGTACGTACGTGCGCTAGCGTAACGGAACGAGTGCAATTTACTTACAGTATGAATTACGGTCGGTGGCACGCTAATTTTCAGTTTTGAGTTTTTGGTTTCCCGATATTTTCAAACGAAGCGGTTCAATCTCTAGGCCTGCAGTGTTTATTATTCAAAATACTGGTACGCTGGAACGAACAATACGTCCTCAAGATGAAAATGACCCAAATAGTGGAAAGAGCAGATGAGATAGTGGGTACGCCTCTCTAAACAATATTGAATGACATCTCGGCGGGTGTCCAAGCGTCAACGTTCAATTCAACACCCTTATGTCTGTAAGCCAGAAGTGAAAAGGACGCTACGGTAATAAGTGTTTTCAGACCGGCTTGCAGATCGCATCTATAGGAAGCACTTTAGCCAAAAAGCTCCCGAACAAAAGAAAAAACGGCCATTTATCCTCTTGACGGAATATCAACGGCCATAGAAGCGGTGCCCTTTCAAAAATCAAGATTTTTCAGAAATAAGAGATCAACTACTCAAACCAACGACCAGCACCGCCCTCTAGTCGATAACAGCCAACATTCCTCAGACAGGTTTTGGGGTATAGATAGTGATAGGAAAAATTCGGGTAAAGATGACCGTATTTTCTTTTGTTCGGGCGGGCTTTTTGGATAGAATGCTTCCTTTTAGGTGCGATCTGCAGAGACTGCAGCGGGTCTGATCAAAATTACTTACAACTGCAAATTCATCCCAAAATGTTTGGCAGGAGCGCAAATTTTTTGGCTGAAGGTTGAGTGAAATTTCTTTATTTTCGTATGTCGCCCACCCACCTCCATTTTTTGCCTGATTTTTCTTGGCCGCACCTATGCCCCTGAACTCTAAACTGCATATCTGGACGAGCAAAGTTTTTGGAAAGGCCAGGAAGGACACTCATTCCGGTCCTTGAAGAATAAAGAATCGACGGTCGTGCACTTGCATGCTGACACTTGTCTTTGACAGAGTAAATTACACTGCTTGTGAGGAATGTTGTCATGGGTGGGGCTCGGTTGAGATGAAGTACTAGTTTGCATGATGTACCGTACATTAAAAGTCGGGTGGTTCCTGCCGTTGCCAATCACAGATCCTTATTTCGATATGCAGGGAGCAGGAGTTGAACTTTATGCGGAAAACTTGCATTTTTGACTACGTACGCATATGAGCGCAAGCAGGTACGTAGTACATACTGTAGGTACAGAAACTTTCGAGTAGGTAGGTACATAACATACAGTACGTACAGGTTTCTGATCCGTAATTCGACAAGAAAAAGAAAACTCAATGATCATTCGACATGACATTTTTCCATTGTGTAATTGCAATTCCAGCACTAGAACCAGAACAGAAACGCTACCGTATGCAGCTTTTTTTCACGAATTCGATTCGACCATACGTCAATATGCTGATGTTAAACATCAGCATATTGACGTATGGTCGAATCGAAACCTCTTGCCGATGAAAAGTAATCTACTGTCAGCATTATTCATTCTTGAACTTCGATGAGGTCGGTATGTACGTTTATACACTTGTTCCAACTCAGGCATATTAGGTCTTTCCGTCCACCCCACCACCATGCGTAGAAAAGAAACCATTCAGTGGAATCTACCGCCGCAAGAAATATCGAAATAAGTTCAGCTTTGCTTCGCTTTCCTGAGCTTCGAGCTTTGTTCCGCTTTTCTGAGCTTCGATGTTGTCAGTGACGTTGCCTTGGAATTGGCAGCTTCGTCAGCAGTGACCATCAATCGCTTCCCCTTGTCTCCACTCAAGTATCCCCAAAACTTGAGCAGCAACACGACAAAAAATAGGGCGATTACAAAATACATGACTATTCATTGGGTCAGAGGTAAGATTCAGAACGATCCAGCTTTGAAGTTGGAGCCAAGTAGCTGTACTGCACTTGGGTAGCCAATGGCAACAAGCGTAGCGCTTTTGTATAGGTACCTTATACAAGCGCTAACGTGCTGTCTGTGTCATCATTGAATTACTACATGCGTAGGCCTACACTGTGCACGAATTCATGCCGATTGTTTAGTACACCACCACATACAGTACTTTTAGGCTTCCAACGTACGTACGTAAGGTAGATTCGAAACAAAACATCTAGAAATCACCACTACTTCCCCTTTCCACCAGTAGATTCAGCACGAGCACAGAGACAACACAGTCAAGTCACGGTAAAAAAGTAAGCGCTTTAGAAGCCGTGAACTTTGCAGTTGTCTTCTTTGATGATGCCTGTCTTGTTGCAAAGAAAGTCTCTGATATTCTGTCGTTGATCTCCTGTCAGCTGTATCACTTCGCCGTATTCAGGGTGCTCAACTACAGTGCCGTTGCAGTTGTATTCCTTCAACAATGTTATAATACAATCTTGGTAATTCGGACACCATTTTACTCTATCGCTTCATATATGCATTGTCATCAAAAGCTGCCCTATTCTAGGCTGAAAGAACAAAGCCAC
This sequence comes from Epsilonema sp. ZAB3_2, assembly GCA_030247985.1. Lineage (NCBI taxonomy): Eukaryota > Metazoa > Nematoda > Chromadorea > Desmodorida > Epsilonematidae > Epsilonema > Epsilonema sp. ZAB3_2. Next base: position 6,554 of record JASAMW010003935.1, read on the forward strand.
TAGGTTACCCAAGCTCCAAAAAACATTTTTGGCTGGCGAAGAATTGCTTTACGTACTCTTCTCAAAGAATTGGGTCTTGGGTGAACCCGTAACTTTGATGCTTCGGCCAAAAGAGCTTGCTCCGATCAAAAATTGCACCGAAGCAAAGAAGCAGCCATCTTAGACTGGTACACGACACCGAATGCCGTGAATAGTACTATTGACGTGAATGAACAATGGCTATAAAACAGTACCACGTTACTTCGTACCGACACATACGCGAACCACACCTGCACAGTTTTACACCGTCAAACACGGAAAATACGTATGAGTACGTACGTACTTTATGTATGCACATACATATGTACTCTTACTACATCACGTCACGTACAAACACTTTGGAATGTTACGCATGGCCGTTCAGCTTTTCTTTACGTAGTAGCCTACCCTATTTTCATTCATTCATCTCTTCACCAGTACAAAATGCGAGCTTTGCCTCGACCCCTGAGGAAAATGCGTATTGAAGACGCGGCGGAAGTAGCCAAAGTCCCAACGGTCCGCTAACTCTTCCCTCAGATGCCTCTGCCACGTTCCCTCGTACAGTACGAGGTGGGAAGGCAGCCCCTCCCAGTTATTATGAGCCTGCTCCAGTTGTCGCATCTCTCTACGCCACCACTTCAGCGGATCGGCGTGAAACAAATCCGCTTCGTCTTGCGGCTCTTGAGCAGCACTTTTATTCGTGGTTGTGGCGGATAAAGGGGAAATATGGCGGATATTTTTTGTATGGAGGCCAGTTTTTTGTTTCGCACATTTGATAGCACCTAGTGAACAAACTGTACGTACCTACCTACAATACGTCATAGTACTTGAATGCGCATAAAGTTACCTACACTTTGCCTCCTTTTTCTAACTAATTTCAATAGAAAAATTCTATCCTAAACCCAATGCACAGGAGAAGAAGTCGATTTCGCCTGCCTGACCTGAGAAAAAATCTGCTCCAAAATAGTGGCTGTAAAAACAGGTGGAAAATGTTCACATACGTAAATAATGTAGGTACGTACGTATTGTATTGTAGGTGCTTTCAATTTGTACAAAATAAGCTGGCCTGCCCATATAAATTTCCAGCCAGATCCCCCTTTAAAAAAACCCCATGGCCACTTTTCCAGTTGGGCGGCTCACATGTCAACTGACGAAGTAGTTGCACGTTCGCATGGTGTACGTGGCTGTGACCCGGCGCAGAGTAACAAGGAGTCAAAAACCATACAATCACCGGTTCTTCATCCGACAATGAGCTCTGCAAATATTTCGCGTTAGCCACTTGTTCCGAATGAAACTTAGCCTCCAATACTGCATCTTCATGGATCATCTTAGCAAGCTCCAAGGGTCCCCGTTGGTGCCAGAGGCTAGTGTAGAGAGCTAATGGCAGATTCACAGCGAGAAGGGCGATGAGCGCGCGCCTGGGCCACGGCTTCAACTGAGACCACCAAGTAGGGAACTTCGGTGCATCTTTCGCCTCTTGCATTCCCTTCCTTGCTACTCCTTCCAAACCGTCACTATTCCAAGCGTGAAGAGCACAGCCAGCGTAGTAGCACAGCAGCGGACATATGGGTAACAGAAAGCGATGCTCTTTGTGGGCTAAAGCTGAGTGAAAGAGGAGATACCAAGTGCACAGGTAGGCCAGTGCCAAGTTGCCATCCCTTCTCTTGCTTTCCAGACGCACGCCGAAGAAGATCGGGATCAGATGTAGAGTGAGCACGACGGGTAGACCTTGCGTCGCGTACCAATGCCAGGGATGAACGCCGAAGTGAGCGCTGCCACCTTGCAGCACGTTGAAAAGGGCGAAATTCCAGGCGGGAAACAGCCAACGCCCGTAGCACAGGCGATCCAGGCACAGAGACAGGGCGAGAATCGGCGCGCCCACCCACAACACGCTGCGCCATAGGAGCGCCCAGCGACGCGCGCAACGCCACAAGTGCCATAGACAGAGCGGCGCCCAGAGCAGACCGGCGGTAGGACGCACTAACGTTCCCACGCACGCCATCGATATGTAGAGGGCGGTATTGCTTGAGAAGTGAGAGATAGGGGTACTGTGGGGTAAATCCGGTCGTGTCCAGAACTGCAGAGTGCAACGCAATCATGAGAAATAGGGTAATATGGGGTAATCCCGGCCATGGGAAAATCCGGCCATCTAAGCTCCTTTTATCTTGCTGCTACAGCAACTGTAGAACCAAATAGCTTATTTGAAAAAGGAAAGTTCAAGAAATCGATTGATGATGTAATAGTTGTCTCAAGCGATCCATTGGTTGCTGAGCTATGCAGCCCTGAAACTAAGGTGGCCGGATTTTCCCATGGCTAGGTTTACCCCACAGTACCCTACGTCACCCAGAAACGTGTTCTTGATCTCAAAATCACCATGCGACGTTGAAGAAAACCTTCATTCCCGGTTTTACCCCACAGCACCCCACTACTGTCGTCTAGTTCGCTCTCGTCGCTTTTCCGTTTCCCGCCACGCTCCATCTTCTGAGGCCAGGGATACTTGCTCAAGCCGACCAATAGCAAGACAGTCTCCAGACTGTTAGCCAATGGGCGCGGAGTGCAGTAGAAGCCGAACCAGCTCAGCCAATAGGCGAGCAGCGTCCAGTTAGCCGCGCCCTTGCTCTTAGCCAATTGGTGGGCTAGGTCGTAGAGGCAAAGGTCGCCTAACGCGCCTAGCAGGGCCTGAACCAGGGCAGGTGCAGTCGTCACCAACCAATAAAGGGGGATCTGGCAAGAAAATTGAATGGGAGAGGCAAGTTTCAAATTTTCGTGCATTTCATTGAAAGCACCTGCCTAAATTTCCTTCCTCTTTCGTTCTACCCTCTGTTCAGGACCCGATTTTGCCTCTGTGATGCCGGAAAACCAGATAAGAAGGGCGCTATCGCAATGTGATTGCCTATAGCACGCTTTTTTAGTCAGTTCCCTACATCACATGATAGGAAAATCAGCTACTACTGAACATCGGGTTGAAAGAAGAGAAGAGGAAATTTTTCCCCCCGGTAGGTGACTTGCAAAAAAAAACTGACTTCCAAAATTTTTTTGCCAGATCCCCCTTGTAAGTGTCCAGATGTGTGAGGCGAAGCAGCCAATAGACGCCGGCGAAGCAAAGTGGGTGGAGCCAGCTGCGAAGACCCGCCTCCCATTCCCATGTCAGGTGGCCTCTACCGTACACCAGACGGTAAGCGGGCTCCAAACACTGGTAGAATTCGTCTGGTACAAACCAGGTACGAACCAGCAAAGCTGACACGAGGCGAAACGCTATGCAGTAGCGCAGTAGATGCTGTGGTAGCGCCATGCTTGACATTCTCATATGCTGTGGTAGACTGTGTCTCTTCAATTGTGCCAAGATTGAGTCACTGGAACGCAGTATAGGAGCGAACAATGGTCGGTGACAGACAGCAAAAAAGCGAGCGAAAGATGAAATGGCACGTGGCATTTGAGAAGGCACATGATAATGGGGCAGATAATTTTAGGTAGTCAGGGAGATAAAACTTTAGGTGTGGTTCGCACTTTCAGTGTTTTAGCACCTACAAATCCAAGTTTGACCCATCAAAAAAGATCAGCAGAAAACTGCGTTCCTTCCCGCAGCGAAAAAAAAATTACGGTAGGAAAAACAAAGACGATGACATCTTCGTTTTCCCTACCACCGTAAAGAATTCTCCGTTCGCTGCGGGAAGGAACAGTTTTCTGCTGATCTTATTGATTGATGGCCATGGGTCAAACGTCGATATCGAAGTGTCCAAAACGGCGCGCAATTATTTCCATATGTGATATGTCGGTGGCTTGTGACTTCAACAACGGTTGCGCAACTGTCCGCCATTAGAGACTTTTAGCTTCGAGAAATAATAAATAAGTTCGCACGTATACCTTTTTCAAGTATCTGGCAAGTTTCTTCTTGTCGTACTCAATCGGGATGCCCTGAACTGTAGTGATGGTTTTTCTTCCGGTACGTTGCTGCAGTCGAACGTGAACAAAGCCCTGCTTCGGATTCTGATCATCTTCCATCATAGCAAAGCCATCTGAAGAAACATAACTACGAGTATGACCAAGAGCCCATACCGTTAGAGAGTTCGACACAAGGCTTTAGTACTGAAAATAGGGCAGCAAAGCTTATCGACTGACTGTCACAGCTTCCAATAGGGCTACAGATTCGAAACTTAGCTCACGCAAATGCTGAAAGTCTCAGCTTTTTTACGGTGCAAAAATTATTCAGATCCGACCACGGCAAGTGGTCAAAACTTTTGATTCTTTGAAGCCGGTTATGCGCAAAATACGCGCCCCCGAAAAACAAAGCTGTGACCGGCGGCCCCGCAATTGCGATCCAGCAGTGCAGCGGTTTCGTCTCTACCAGCAAAACTCATCGCGGACTAGTGGCCCCGCAATTGCGTGCCAGCAAACTCATCGCGGACTTGTGGCTACGCAATTGCGACCCAGCAAACTCATCGCGGACTAGTGGAGCCGCAATTGCGTGCCACCGCTGTGACTGCTGGATCGCAATTGCGGGGCCGGCGGTCACAGCTTTGTTTTTCGGGGGTGCGTATTTTGCGCATAACCCGGCTTCAAAGAATCAAAAGTTTTGACCACTTGCCGTGGTCGGATCTGAATAATTTTTGCACCGTGAAAAAGCTGACACTTTCAGCATTTGCGTGAGCTAAGTTTCGAATCTGTAGCCCTATTGGAAGCTGTGACAGTCAGCCGATAAGCTTTGCTGCCCTATTTCTCCGTACTAAAGCCTTGTGTCGTACTCTCTAACGGTATGGGCTCTTGGTATGACCAAGTACCAGGTACAAGTGTACTAGAGTGCCATCATCGATCGATCGCATATGATCAAATAGAATACCATGTTTTGCTGCGTAATCACGAATTACCTTTAGGCTTGGATAAATTTTGAATCGAAGCCATCTTTCCAAAGAACTGTGGCTCAACTCTGCACACCGTTGTCTCTTGTCCTTTCGTCACAACTCACAACGTGTCGTGTTCGTGTACGTCACACACACACAACCACACCTCTAAAGTAGCCCATGGACCAATCGATTATGAAAAATGTGCAACACGACTTTACCACAAAGCACGCACCAAACTAGCGTGTGCTGCAGCATGCCGTAAAATAATTACATGCTATCATAGCAAGAGATAACCTTCTTTCTGCTGAAGGTCTGCCATTTGAAAGCTTGAAAATAAAATATCCAAAACCACAGCTCACATTGAATTGAATATGCTTTATTATTTTACATAGGCAAAGTACAGGACAGGACAACGGACATGACCAACAACAAGCACCACAGACAAATACAGAAAACTGTTTCGACTATACTATAGTATTTTTTTCGGACGCAAGCGTGATCTCATCCTCATCAAACCAAGAATCAATGTAAAACGGTATCATCAATTCCAATGACGACCCGTCCAGGGTTGCACGATACTAGGTATTATGGATTCTTGATCACACCTAACAACAGAGCAATCATCACCTCACACTGTCCGTCCGTACGCGATCAATACATAGTATTGAATTGAATGATACGAGGGAGGAGCACATTGGGAAAAGCTGAACAGCTCATACTGTACAATACGTACCATGCATGGCTCACAAAAATAGCTCAAGGTAATTCCACAGATAAACTTGCATCCTACATCCAGCTCGATATAATACCAACAATGCTACTTGCTACAATCACACAAATTTAAAGATGAAGGTAAAATGAGAGTGTAACTAAAAATAAATGGCCACCAAGCACAACCCAATTGTTTCAGAATCAAAACATCAACTTCAACCAACACTCTTTCTTCTTCATTGCGCTCATGCCTATATTCCACATATCTGGACTACTCTTCATGTCGTAGTGCTACTGCACAATGCACCAAAGAAAAAGAACCCATGAGACTCGACATAAATGAATGAATATACCCCAACCTCAATACGAACCCTACAATAAAATTGTCAAATAGCTAGTCAATCACACACCGTCCAATCTTCCACCGAGGTCAAGAGATGGTCACACGACACAGAGTAGTTTGCCTACAATAATATTCAAAAAAAATCCTCAAATAGAAATTCATCCTTCTACTCACACTGCACTCCGAAACAAATGTCACCTTCACATCGACACAAAAACAAACAATGAAATAAACGTCCCAATTGTGTATGTACCAGATAATACCTACATATATGCTATATATACAGTACCTACAGGCGCACGATATAATTCACGCATGCGCAACAACCGCAACAACTGAAAGAAGTTCAACGATGATAGCACGTAGGTGGTATGGGTAAGCGAAAATGTCTATTCACATAGGAAAAGGTAACCATCTATCATTCTATATCTTCTTGCTATAACGTCCGTTCTAGAGATGCCGCGATATATCGATATCGATATCGAATTAGTCGATATATCGAAAATTTTTCTGGTATCGATATCGATATCGTATCGAATTTCCAAATTTTGAAAATATCGATATCGATCTCGATATCGGCTTTTTTTCTAAAAGCAATATCGATATCGATATCGTATCGAAATTGGGCAAAAGTAAAATATCGATATCGATCTCGATATCGACCATTTTTTGCAAAAAATATCGAAATTTCGATGCGCTTGCAGCGCCTTTTTTGGCCAAAAATTAGCTCTCGCTACCTATGATTCAGTGAAAATTTTCTGCCACCCAAGTACATGTATGTAACCTGACAGGTCATGGTGAGATGAGGATGTTATACTGTAATGTTCGGTATATAAGCCCCTCATGTATAGCCCCAAATCGGTCACTAGTGCTTGCTCTTGTGTATAGCCCCCTATTTTGAACCACAAAAAGCAAGGGAAATCAAGCGTTTTTGCGCTAAAAACAGCGTTTTTGAGGTGATTCAGTGTTTTGAGGTGCTTTTTGTGGCCATCAGTCAGATGTCTTTGATTGCCTAACTTGAAAAGTTGATTGTGAATTAGCTGAAAAAGCTTCTTGATTACTCAAACCTACCTTTATATACAGAGTGTCTCAAAGTAAACGGTCCACCTTTCCGTGCATGTAACTCTGGAACCACATCTTCGATTTTCATGCGGTTTCTTTTATTTTGTAGCCAAGCTTCAAACCCGTTGGAATTCCCTGGGTGCTCGGTGCTAGGTGCTGGGTGCTGCGTAGACTGCTTAATACGGGCACCTACTGTGACGGACCAGCCACTTCAATATAGAGTCGAACCCTACTGAGCGCTAGGTGACATGGACTACTGAATAGGTGCGGCATAGACTACTGAATAAGTGCGGCATAGAACACTGGCTTAGGCTTAGGCTGAGGCTTAGGCTGAGGCTTAGGTTGAGGCTTAGGCTGAGGCCTACACCTCTTCATCCAAACAGCCTAAGCCTCATGGCGCGTTCACCAGATGTCCGTAACGTCCGTAACGGACGTCCGTCCATCCGTCAACTCATATGGGTTGACGAACGGACGGACGGACGGATGGACGTAACGGACGTCTGGTGAACGTGCCATCAGCCTAAGCCTAAGCCTCAACCTAAGCCTCAGCATCAGCCTAAGCCTAAGCCCGTTTTAAGCAGTCTACGCAGCACCCAGCACCTAGTACTTATTCAGTAGTCTATGCCGCACCTATTCAGTAGTCCATGTCACCTAGCGCTCAGTAAGGTTCGACTCTACGTTGAAGTGACCAGTCCGTCACAGTAGGTGCCCGTATTAAGCAGTCTACGCAGCACCTAGCACCCAGCACCTACCTAGGGAATTCCAACGGCTAAGCTTCAACGCAGATGTGTACAAAATTTCAACTATTTCGTTCACATACTTTGGAGATTGCGACGGTTTGAATCTCGAAGCTCAAAATCGACGTTTTTCTTCAGTAGTGGAGAAAAATCTCGGTCTTATTCTTTCAAGATGCCAGTTCAATGCGTTTGCTACCCTGGCACTGGGGCTAACGCATGAAATACACATTTTCTAGCATTTTGGAACATCTTTTTTCATTACGAGGCTAATTTTGTTTGGACCATGCACAGAAGACCGCCCCTAATTGGCACTATCAGTTTGAAAAACCCTCGTTTTTACCGCCGGGGAAAGAACGTGTTTGAGCAGCTTCCACTTAGCCTATGAAGCTCAAATTGTGTACACAATCTGAGTTGAAGTTTTTGCTACAAAATACAAAAAAACCGCATGAAAATTTAAGGTGTGGTTCCAGAGTTACATGCACTGGAAAATGGACGGTTTATTATGAGACACTGCGTAGTGTACAACAGGTTTATTGGTGCGCCTTGAAGAAATTTTGATCTACTTTTAACCATTTTCAAAATATCGATATCGATATCGAGTCGATATTCTGCCCAAAATATCGATATCGATATCGATATCGGCCCTTTGAAAATTTTAGATATCGATATCGATATCGTATCGAATTTCCAAAAGTTCGAAATATCGATCTCGATATCGGTCATTTTACAAAAGGTAGTATCGATATCGATATCGATATCGATTTTCTGACAGTTCTGATATCGCGGCATCTCTAGTCCGTTCCGTACCATCTTGTGAAAGAGGAAAGAACAACAGAACAGGAAGTAGAACTGCATGTATACAGTTGTACGCAGGTACTGTACGTATGTAGGGTACCATGGGGGAAAGTCGGCCACCTAATCAGATCTCAGGAACCAGTGCCTGTAACAATGCAAGTAATATACCAAAAGATAGGTCTTTTGAAGCTGAGTTTAGGGTGCCAAGTGCGACTGCATTGCTAAACTTATTTAGAGAGTTATGGCGCTTTTTATCCTGGGGGTAAAGTCGGCCACTGGGGGTAAAGTCGGCCACCTAAGAAAAAAGTGTATTTTGAGACTCCCAGGACAAATATCAGGATGCGGTCAGTTGCAACAGAAGCAGAACAGTCCGCCAAATGCATCGGCCAGCCAAATAGCCAGTCAATTCGCTCTAACTAACAAGTGGATGGGCGTGAATGAAAGAAGTTCGCTGCCAGTACAGTGTTGGAGTTGCCTTCAGTACTGGGGGGTAAAGTCGGCCACCTATGAATCCAGTACTGGGGGGTAAAGTCGGCCACCTATAAGAATCAACTTGATTCTCAAGCATATTTTTTAACTGTCAGGACAAATTTCGGGGTGCGCCCTGTGGCAAGAGCAGCAGAACAAGTTGCCAAACTGGATCAGCTAACTAATTGCTAAAAATCAGCTCAAACTAGGAAGAATTTCGCTGACGTTACAATGTTGCAGTTTCCTTCAGTACTGGGGGGTAAAGTCGGCCGGCCGACTTTTCCCATCCTTCAGTACAGGCGTAAGGTGGCCGAAATTACCCCACTAAGTACTGAAATTGTTTTTTGCTATATCTCCAGTACCAATGGGGCGATTTGGCTGAAACTTCGCCTGGGGGTAGGGTACGATGCCCCCTTGCCCTCCACATACCGGGTGTTCATTTATACCATACAGGGTGTTTTTGCGCACTGTCTAAAGTTTGGTCATTTTTGACCTCTTTTTGAAAAACGTAACCCGTGAGCTTGATGTTTCAGCGAATGGTGAACCCAATAGCTCATTTGAAAGAGGAAAGTTCAAGGAATCGATTGATATCCTACTTGTCTCAATCGGTCGTATGTTTGCCGAGATATAATGCCTTGAAGCTTAGGTGGCCGAAATTTCCCGTGGCCGACTTTCCCCCATGGTACCCTACACAGTTGTGTGACAGCGAATAAATACTAACCAGTAACATTCAAAATCATCCATTTACTCATTTCACCATAAGCATGCGGCGTTTTATGGGCAGTCCAAATATAAACACTTTCTGTCTGGGCGTATATTTCTTGTTGCATTTTGTGACATATTTTATGCCCCGTGGCACGATGTCCCTATATGCAGCCTTGATAGCATCCAGTTCACCACCACAGGGGGTATAGAGTTATGTCAAAAAATGCAGCAAGATATATACGCACAACAGACAAAGTGTTTATGTGCTTGGACTGCCCTTTACACAACCGTCGTCATCCTTCTTTCAAGAATGCCAAGCAGGACCACCACTACCGCCACCAAACGCCCCACTTCCACTACCACCCATAGTGGTCGCCGCGGGTGTATGTGTAAGGCGGCTATGCTTGTGCAGATCCAGGATGAGAGAGCAGAGCTGCTGCGGATTCGTCTCCTGCGGATGCGCATCCATGACGACCGCCACGCTGCGCTCCGGAAAGATCTGACACAAGTGATAGCGCAGTCTCTGTCTGCTGCTATAAGCCGCTGCCTCCGGCAAAGGATTTGCAGGAGCAGGAGCAGTCACAGAACTGGCACCAGCGCTAGGACCCGGTAACGGCCCCACACAGTACTCCGCAGCACCCCAGACGCTACTGGAGGGAACAAACAGCGATCCGTCATCCTCGGTGGCGCTCTTAAACGGATCCAAGTTCTGGCCCTCCTCATCCCAGCTGCAACTTCCCTCCAATGCCTGACCCAACAGATGCAGCTGGGTATCCGAAATACTGGCGCGCCTGTCGCCATTGCCGCCGTTCTGCCAGACACCAACTCCCCCGGCTGTTACAGGTCCTACTCCGACACCTCCTTGGCTACTATTGCCTCCTCCTGCTCCTATCGCCAAGTATCCTCCATTTCCACTACTGCTACTACTCATCAGTTGTTGCGAAGCGGTGGGAGCGCTCACGTTACGACTCAGCGCGGTGTGATGCAGCTGTTGGTGTACTGGGTGTTGCAGATGCGGATGCAAGCTTAGGAGATTTCCGTAGCCGCCGCCAGAGGTCGCACCAATCGCTCCTCCGCCTGTCGGCGCACCCCTGAAACTGCCCCCTCTTACAGGAGCGCCCATGCAGACTCCGCTAATACTGCGCCTAGGTGAAGGACTCTGATGCCGAATGCTAGTAGATGTAGTTGATGAAGCTGCGCTTGTTCTAAGTAGAGCGTCCCCCGTAGAAAAGGGCGACGAAGGTTGGTGGGCGGCAGAGGAGATGTTCAGAGATTGCGTTCGACACGCTACCGCGTGATGAGCAGGTGCGGATGTCCCGCCTCCTCCGCTGTAGGAACCTGAAATAGCAGCGGATAAAGATACGGTATGTTGTACAATACTAATAAGCAATCACGCGTGCGACACACACCGTCGTGGGCGCGGGTAGAACGGGGTAAAGGGGGCCGGACTCGGCCCCGTAGGTCTAAAGACACCTGCGCATGCTCTGAAGATAATGAATAACCCGTGTTGTGGAAAGCTAGCTGCATTGCACATAAACTTGAGCTCGAGTTTACTAAATTTTGTTTTGTATAGTCTGGCCAGAAAGAGTTGGCTATGGGACTCAAATCGTCCTGAGTAGATTGCATGTACAGGCTGTTTCATATGATATGTCACCTATAAAAGTGCTAATAACTCCCGTATTAAGAGAGACATTTCAACCAGGTTTTTTTTATTAGAAACTTGAAAATATGCCTGACAAGCGTGCAAAATTTCACTGATGGGTCTCAACTACGAAGGGAATTATGAAGCCTCAAACATTGGGGTCAAAATCGGCAGTGGCGTGAAATGCGCTCGATTTTTGAGGTCCACATGGAAAGAGGTGAGCTGTTCCGCTCCATTCAAGCATCCATTATTCGGATCTTCTGGAGCTTACAATGCCAAAACATAAAGGAAACATTGCCGCCATCCCTATGAACATGCTTGAAAAGAAGTCTTTCCAGAGTTTTGAAGATGGCTGCAAAGGTGCTGGAGAACGGAGGCGGAGACATCGAAAAATAGGACCTGAAAACAAGGCGTCGCTTGTTTCTTCGTTAATAGTGCATGTACGTCAATGAAATTTTGCATGCTTGTCAGGCATATTTTCAAGTTTCTAATAAAAAAACCTGGTTTAAATATCTCTCTTAATACGGATGTTATAAGCACTTTTATAGGTGACATATCATATGAAACAGCCTGTATTTCTGCAAAATAGGAGTAAACGAAGCATGAACAGAAATCCGCATTTGTGAATCAATTTTACGCAACGCGCTTTAAATGCCATGGCCAACCCTTGCTGGCCAGACTATAGAAGATTATTTTGTCCGTACGTACGTACAATATTATAATAACTATGGAATATGCATCTTGCTCTACTCTCCGGTCCTCTTTATCCCGTGTTAACCAACGTACGGTACAAAACAGACGTAGGCCGCTAGGTGACGTTAGACTTTACAGAAAAGCGAAAACACAATGGCTATAAAAAGTAGAGAGGCAAGGCAGCAAAAGAAAGCGAATCTGCATCCCGTCGGTCTTCTCTTTTTTGCTCTTACGCGCTCACGCGTAAGAGCTTTCTATAGGTGGCTTTTCAGCCCATGTTGTAGGACTTTCGTGAGATCAGTTTTTCAAATTTTCACGGTTATATATGCGTTGTAGCATATATTTAATGTTTTTGCGTTTTTCTAAGTATGTAATGAGGGATACGCAATCTTTCGTCTTTTCCTATGTATGTAGTGAAGATACGCAAAGTTTCGTCTTTTTCCTACGTATGCAGATAGGATACGCAAAGTTTCGTCAATGGTTATTTAGTATTGGGTTGTGTTGAGAGCATAGATGAAATAAAAATTCCGACGGAGGTAGGATTTGAACTCATAGACGAAGTATCAGAAGACGGAAAAGGTACCAACTGGGCTATCGCGACGATTACTGTTATTTTGCAAACTGCTGAATAAGTAGGTGGTGATTTTGAGTATAAATTTGCATAAGAGAGAAGTTTTGTCTGTTGTTGCGTGTTCAGACATGTTTCTGCTGCGCCTAGGCAGTGTGTAGGTGGAGTAAGTATTGATTTTCT
>JASAMW010003938.1:0-39025 GCA_030247985.1 Epsilonema sp. ZAB3_2
ATACCACATTTAGCAGCGAAAATTGGTCTACCTGGAAAGACATCGTATCCACCTTTAAAACGATTTAACTAGCAACCAAAAATAAAATCCAGAACAGTGCAAAATAAATGTTTGCTGGTGTACATAAAACCGACAAATGGATGGGGATAAAACATTTCTCGGGCACGTAGCAATGCAAAAATTCGGGCACAACTGTGAGACTGGCGATAAGATCTTAGAAGCGTCGCAATTAGCCTATTTTAAGATAAGATATAGCAGTCGATAACCTGTGGCTCACAAGGGTCGTGAGCCGCCGCGACCGGTGGCGGGCTCGGTCCGCACTTGACCGGCTCATGACTCATGGGTTTAGTTGGCCACGGAATATCGTATTTACCGGTGCATAACCCCCCAATGCATAACCCCCCAATGCATAGCCCCATATTGGCAAAACATAAAAAAATGCCCAATGCATAACCCCCTATGCATACCCCCACATATACGTACAGTACAGTACAGTACCTGAGCCTACCTCTACCTATATGTATGTAAGCTGGTCATATGGTACCCATAGCCACTCCCACACCAAGCTAAGATGCCTATAAGCCTGCTTGGGGGTGTATTGTACTAGAATAACAGTGTTTTGACCTCAATTATGCCCTAAAACATGTGCTTTTGACCTAAAAAAATATGCATCTGTGCACCTCTCAAAACATAAAAAATGCCCCATGCATAACCCCCCAATACATAATCCCCCTATGCATAGCCCCATATGGGACCTCTCAATTTTTGCATACCCCCATGGGGCTATGCACCGGTAATACGGTAAAAGCTGGTTTCAACCTGATATACAAAATATAACAATACTGATGCGCCGATAATACTGTATTCTCCCCACCCCACAGTTATTTTTTTGCTGAAAAAATGTCGGTTTTTGTTTGCAGCTATTTAGCGTGTTTCATGAGTATGCGATCCTTCTTTGAATACTTCGGGTGGCAGATGATGCTGGAGTTCAGTGTTGGCGCGAATTGGATAGCAGGCGATACTCACTTGTTCCTCGCTTCTTTCGTACTCTTGGCAGTTGGTCCCAGGACGAAAACGAAGGACCCGACGTGTGTAACCCACCTCTTCACATTCGAAACTGTAGCGGGGCGGCCGCGGATGGCAGAGACAACTGACGCGAAGCAATCGTCGCGGAACCCTCTAGAAACAACAATTATCGAACAAATTTAAGAGACGTTTTCTGTAGCGGTTGCATAGTACGTGGAAGGGGGGTACTTTTTGTAAATCGAGATAATATGCCTATCGGATTCCCCATCAAAAACTGCATATGTTGATGAAGTTTTAGGAAAAAATTTGTTCAGGCATCATCGAGATATTCATGGGTAAAGGTGGGCAGGTCGCATTTTTGCCGTTTTTCAACGTTTTTAGCCATATTTCAGCAACCGAAGGGCTTAGAGGGCTACAATTTGGTACACACATACATCCCATAGGGACCCAAGTCTGGACCAATTTTGAGCCCAATCGGCCACCTGTGTGGCGAGATATAGCGTCACAAAGTGCATTTCTGTATATTTTGCACCTGTTGCAAATTTAGTTTTTTGAATACCATGGCGCGAATACATGCCCTGCACGGGGTAAAATTTTGACAGCAAGTAGAAAAGGGTTAGGCCTAAAAACTTTAGTACTACCGCAAAAAATCTCTATAATTGGAATTGGGACTACAGTCCTCTCGAATAGTGAAAAATACAGCATAAATTTTCCCGCCTTTTTTATTTTTCAAGATAAATGAGCAATACCACTGAAACTTTTTCCTCGTAAGTAGCCTATCTTATGTAGAATTTGATGTAGATTTCAAAAATAAAATTGTTTTTCACAAAAAATTTAACCCCGAGCATATACTTTTGCAAAAGTAGTATATTTTTGTGAATTTTGGGTAAGGGTTAAATTTTTGGGGAAAAAGAATTTTATTTTTGAAATCTACATCAAATTCTACATAAGATAGGCTAGTTACGAGGAAAAAGTTTCAGTGGTATTGCTCATTTATCTTGAAAAATAAAAAAAGGCGGGAAAATTTTTGCTGTATTTTTCACTATTCGAGAAGGACTGTAGTCCCAATTCCAATTATAGAGATTTTTTGCGGTAGTTCTAAAGTTTTTAGGCCTAACTCTTCTCTACTTGCTGTCAAAATTTTACCCGTGCAGGGCATGATTCGCGCATAATATTCAAAAAACTAAATTTGCAACAGGTGCAAAACATACAGAAATGCACTTTGTGACGCTATATCTCGCCACACAGGTGGCCGATTGGGCTCAAAATTGGTCCAGACTTGTGCCCCTATGGGATCTTTCCGCATGCCAAATAGTGCCCTTTCAAAATGCTCGCTCGGACGGACCTTCCTTCCCCCAGCCAAAAGTTGTGACGTCAGCATGGGGATAGAAAAGCGAAGGAGTTGGGCTGATGGCAAGCAGACGTGAAAAGAGAGACCCCTCGGCCCGTTGCGTCTTTGGTCCCCCTTTTGAAGCGTTCGTTAGTCCCTTTTTTCTCCCCTATTTTCCTCCTAAGAGTTGAGCAGCAAGCCAGCCAGCAGCCTCAAGTTTTTTCGACCCCTGGTCAGTCCATTTATTTTCTATCCTTGCTCGCCTGTCAAGGTGAAAACAAGGGTGCGTAACTGTGTAGTGTAGTGTAGTGTAGTGTAGTGTAGTGTAGGGGCACCTACTACACAGTGTATGTATGTGAAATGTGACGTAGTGCGGCCGCGGCCTTGTACCGTATTTACCGGTGCATAGCCCCATGGGGATATACAAAAATTAAGAGGTCCTATATGGGGCTATGCATTGGGTGGGGCTATGCATTGGGCACTTTTTATGTTTTGCCAATATGGGGGTATGCATTGGGGGGGGGGGGTATGCGCCGGTAAATACATACGGTATTGTTTGCGGCGAAACGTTTGAAGATTGCACAGGCGTACAGTAAAGGCGGAAATATATCACGGCAAAAAGTAGCACATCTGCACAAACGGTGGCGGTAAGAGCACGAAACATGCAGGCTTTTGTTTACTCCCGGAATGTGAAATGAATGTGATAGACTGACACTGACCTTCGATACAGTACCCACATTCTCTGCGGGGGTGCTTTTTAATGCTGGTTCTTTCATAAACAACTTTATAGCAGGGCAATACAAACGAGATAAGCCAAGGAAAGGAACTTTTGTCCGCCTACTTACATACTTTTACTTATATTTTGTATGTAATCTGATTTGCATGTACTGCTCACTGTACATACGTACTGTATAACATACGAGAAGAGCGCGGTTTTTTCATCTTCCCCAGCTCCCTACCCAATGAGATACGTAGCTGCTGCGACATTATCCATTTCTTCAGCTGCCGATTATCTTGTGTGAGGTGTGACCGTAAGGTGGCCCCCTATTACTTGCTTTGCGATGTCAAAAATCTTTTTTGATGAGGTTCACGGGAATCGCTATTATTCGCAAACGGTAAGGCGCAGAGCAATCATACAAACACCACCCTGCAGTCCTTGAATTATGCTACGTTAGAAGCAAACCCGTTTTCATTATAAAGTCTGTTTTTAGAGTTATTGATGATGAAACACGAAGACGCAAGTGCGAACAAAAGTTACGTACATTCTACGATGTACGTACGTACCCAGTAGTAAAACGTTCTGACCGTAGCGGAAGGGCACAGACCGACAGACCTCTCCTCTTTTCTATCCCCATTCTGACGTCACGGGTCCGCTCAAACAGGGCCCTCTTTTCTGAGCGAAGGGAGGGAGCGAGAATTTTGAAAGGGCACTATTATTCTGCAGTATGCAAATGCATGCACCCATGATATTGGAAGAGGGGGATACGGTCACTTGGTAGCCGGTCACTTCGTTGCGGTCACTTCGTTGCGGCGGTGATCACTTCGTTACGAGAACTTTCGTTGCGGTCACTTCGTTGCGGTTTTTTTTGTTGCGGACATTTCGTTGCGGCCATCCTCTGGTCATTTCGTTGCGAGTACTTTCGTTGCCGTTCATTTCGTTGCAGGCTTAGGCTTAGGCTTAAGCTTAGGTAAATCTCGCAACGAAATGACCAGCAACGAAAGTTCTCGCAACCAAATGACCAGAGGACGGCCGCAACGAAATGTCCGCAACGAAAAAACCGCAACGAAGTGACCGCAACGAAAGTTCTCGCAACGAAGTGACCGCGGCAACGAAAGGTCCGCAACGAAATGTCCGCAACGAAAAAAACCGCAACGAAGTGACCGCGAACCGGAAGAGGAGGTAGGCCTATCATAGGGAAACGAAATGCATTTTGGCCATTTTATTTCACAAGTTAGGGTTGTGTGTGTTTGTGTCAGTTGATTTTATCTGGTACTTTTCATTTCTTCTTTCTTCTCCCTTGCTCATGTAGCGTAGTCCACTACTTACCTTACTTAAGAAAGGTTTTCTGTAGCGGTTGCATAGTACGTGGAAGGGGGGTACTTTTTGTAAATCGAGATAATATGCCTATCGGATTCCCCATCAAAAACTGCATATGTAGATGAAGTTTTAGGAAAAAATTTGTTCAGGCATCATCGAGATATTGATGGGTAAAGGTGGGCAGGTCGCATTTTTGCCGTTTTTCAACGTTGTTAGCCATATTTCAGCAACCGCAGGGCTGAGAGGGCTACAATTTGGTACACACATACATCCCATAGGGACCCAAGTCTGGACCAATTTTGAGCCCAATCGGCCACCTGTGTGGCGAGATATAGCGTCACAAAGTGCATTTCTGTATATTTTGCACCTGTTGCAAATTTAGTTTTTTGAATACCACGGCGCGAATACATGCCCTGCACGGGGTAAAATTTTGACAGCAAGTAGAGAAGGGTTAGGCCTAAAAACTTTAGTACTACTGCAAAAAATCTCTATAATTGGAATTGGGACTACAGTCCTCTTGAATAGTGAAAAATACAGCAAAAATTTTCCCGCCTTTTTTATTTTTCAAGATAAATGAGCAATACCACTGAAATTTTTTCCTCATAAGTAGCCTATCTTATGTAGAATTTGATGTAGATTTCAAAAATAAAATTGTTTTTCCCAAAAAATTTAACCCCTAGCATATAATTTTGCAAAAGTAGTATATTTTTGTGAATTTAGGGTAAGGGTTAAATTTTTTTGGGAAAAACAATTTTATTCTTGAAATCTACATCAAATTCTACATAAGGTAGGCTACTTACGAGGAAAAAGTTGCAGTGGTATTGCTCATTTATCTTGAAAAATAAAAAAGGCGGGAAAATTTTTGCTGTATTTTTCACTATTCGAGAGGACTGTAGTCCCAATTCCAATTATAGAGATTTTTTGCGGTAGTACTAAAGTTTTTAGGCCTAACCCTTCTCTACTTGCTGTCAAAATTTTACCCCGTGCAGGGCATGTATTCGCGCCGTGGTATTCAAAAAACTAAATTTGCAACAGGTGCAAAATATACAGAAATGCACTTTGTGACGCTATATCTCGCCACACAGGTGGCCGATTGGGCTCAAAATTGGTCCAGACTTGGGTCCCTAGGGGATGTATGTGTGTACCAAATTGTAGCCCTCTAAGCCCTTCGGTTGCTGAAATATGGCTAAAAACGTTGAAAAACGGCAAAAATGCGACCTGCCCACCTTTACCCATGAATATCTCGATGATGCCTGAACAAATTTTTTCCTAAAACTTCATCAACATATGCAGTTTTTGATGGGGAATCCGATAGGCATATTATCTCGATTCACAAAAGTACCCCCCTTCCGCCTATACTACAGGCTACTCTCAATCCTTACAGAAAACGTCTCTTAAACTCTGTGCTGGCCCAAAAACCTTACCCAGATACTCAAGAATTATCAAGCGCTCACGTACGGTCACAAATAATCCGCGAATACCGACCGGTCACAAATTCACCCTAACGCACGGAACAAATCCATAGGATATTGCAACGGACAAATCCACACTCAACTCAACGGTCCGATCCACTCTCACGCAACGGACCGAGTCCGATCCAATCTCAACTCCACGAATGGACGGATACAGACGGATACGGAAACCTACTTTCAATTATCCCCAGGCCCAAATCCTACGATTTCCGCCTGGAACAATACCTTTCCCAATCGCTGATAAAATGTGCTTATTCACTCGATTGTTTTTATATTACCCAACTTACGCAAGTCACCATGAGAATTTCTATTTCATTCTATTTCCCAACTTCACCCTTAGCAAGCTTCGCTACTGCATTTCTTCCTTGTTTCTTCTCGTTTACTCATACGGCGCTTTCGTTTTGTTCGCGACGCACACGAGAGTCATACGCGTAGTATACGCGTAATCTTCGGGAATGACACTTGTGCTGTTCGCGAGCATACGCGTATACATACTTTAAACGGGTCCGCTACTGTATGTATGTACGTTCTACTACCGTGTTGCAGTCTGTTTGTGCTTTATCAGTTGACGAGATGTGTATTTTGTATTGTAGCGCAACGCAGGTTGACCATCGCTGTGCCGCAGACACAATTGAAGAACTGACAACGGTTGTACATACAGGTGATGCGGAGGAAGAAACTGGTGATGTGGCTGATGTTATTCTGCTCCTCATGTGCATTCATTACATGGTGGAGCAGCACCTGCACTACCATCAGAAGCTGTTACAACTGGTTCTTCTACGATACCTTACACGCGGAATTGCCCTGCTTTCCTGATAAACTTCATTTGAATCGTCTGAGGCACATGCTGCGAGCTTTTAATGAGGTGGCGCGCCAGCTAAACGTGACGTATTGGCTCGACTACGGGACTCTATTGGGACAATACAGGAGAAAAGATATCTTGCCTTGGGATCACGACGGAGATATCGGATATTTATTCAGGTCTGGCAGATCAGAGGCCAATGCAAGCATGCTGCATGCAAGCACACTTTGAGTTATTTATTTGTTTGGTTCAGTGTGTTTTTACTAAGACGATAAAAGTCGGCGGTGTTTTCTACGTCTTTCAGACTTTCAGTCATCGGGAACTCCTTTCGACTCCTCAGTGACTGACTATGCTGATGCTCCCTGATGATGAAGGGTATCAATAAAGCCGGCGATATTTTATTTACCGATCTTTTTAAAAACACACTGAAACAAAGGGACCACCAAGAGGCCACCCGTGGGCCATCAACCAACATCCATCAATTGTATTGTCATTTTATATTGGATTTGCAGAGATCGAGGCAAGCTGGAATTTCAAGGCTCAAAAATGCTAGAGCGAGACTGGAAGGTGACTTTGCCTGCTGCCAATCCCGTGCAAATGAGCTACCAAGGAGCCAAGGTAGACGTGTTCGCCTATGGAACTTACGTCGAGCTGAATTTGAACTTGCCGATCTCGAAAAATCGTCAGACGCTTACGCGCGCTACCTATCGTAACTCGCTGGAGTTTGAAACTTTGTACGCCGATTCCCAGATGTCAGATCTGCTACCTACGGTGCCGTGCACGTTTGCAGGATTCACAGCTCGCTGTCCAGCTAAACCCGAAATCGTCCTGAACACGCGATATTCCAACGTAAACTGGAAAAAGAGAACACTTCCGTACAAGTTTCAATGCTACGCAAAACCCTGGAATCTCCTCTTCTTGTTAGTGCAGTAAGATAATTTTATTGTTGTTGCATCGATTCTGTGATACGAATTGGTTATGTAGGGTCTAGTAAGAAATTTTTTACGGCGCAAAAAGCAGATTACACACCTAATACAACACAACACCTGCTGCTGTATTGTCTTGAAGACGTTGCCACGTGCAGGCGTGAACGAAAAAGGCGGACCGTTCCGCCCTTTTTTCTCGTCAGCTGATAGGAACGGTTCCAGTGATCCTCATTGGCTACGTGTAGCGCTGCAATTTTTTCCTTGTTTCATCTAGAGATTAGCAAAGCAGCTGCTTATGATCATGAAGCTATAAACAATTCTTTAGAGTCGAGACTCGCGCTAGGTAGATACGGACTGGCACAAATGTCTGGGGAGAGGAGCTAATTTTAGATTTCCGGGCAAAGCTGTTTGGCAAAGCCGATTACGGTAACTCTGAATAGAAAGTGTGGTAGGGCTTGGTTTGCCAGCAGGCGTTCTTTTATTTCGGTTCATCATGGAGGGGAGGAGATGTTCCAAGACAACGGCATGGACAATCATGACCGAAGCGCAGGGCATGGGATTGTCCTCCAATGTGAACGAGCCTTCAGAATCGCGAAGAGATAGTGAAAGAAGCGCTGCGTTCGGATCGCAACGAGTACACTTGGAAAGACATGTCGGCCGCGGACTGGGCGGTTCATGGGACGGGCAGATCGGATGCATCGACAGCGACGACCAAAACGCGGACACCTACACAGCCGACTCAGCTTTCGGACTCGAGAGACGTGGTGCTGGACGAGTTCACCATCGCAAGCCCACCTCGTCCAGGGTCAGGCTCCGATCGGCTGCCAACTCCCAAATCCCAGCAGGGCTCCAGCGGCGATGGTATGCATGCACTACCTACTGTATTCACGGTACCCGGGGAGACATAATACCTACGTATGTAGCTTTCCCCTGAAGATTTCGCTGATGACCACAACAAGCAGCTTCCGATCTACAGTTACAACCACTACACCATAGTCAGGCACCACATCCGTAACTGGCTCAACCAGAACCACATCGCACTCCGACTCCATCTCCACAGCACCCACAGACAAGAACACAGCCACCCACCAGTACGAGAATAGGGACGCCTTTTTTACGACCAAGGGATCAAGCACAAACAGCCGCACTGCTTCTTCTACAGAATTGTACCAGCACCGCCGCCAAAGAGCTTACACATGAATTTTTCCTTCTTTGTTCCGTTCCAAATGGATCGACGCTGAGAAAGAATCATTGAACGTGCTTCCCAAATCACAGTCGTCACACTATTTGCAAATCCGCCTATAAGTTGTAAAAAATTTTTCAATAAGGCAAACAATGAAGTGGGATTTCACAGAA
Organism: Epsilonema sp. ZAB3_2; assembly: GCA_030247985.1. Taxonomy (NCBI): domain Eukaryota; kingdom Metazoa; phylum Nematoda; class Chromadorea; order Desmodorida; family Epsilonematidae; genus Epsilonema; species Epsilonema sp. ZAB3_2. The sequence continues at coordinate 8,951 of JASAMW010003938.1, forward strand.
GTCCGTGGAAGTTTATGCGTGGACTACTTTATAAATTCAGATCCAGCTAATCCGCTTCTTCGACTCGACGACGACGAGGACGGTGCGGTGCGGAGTCGTTTCGTTCGGTTGGTTATACAGCTCCTTGGTTATACCTGGAACATAGCCTGCGTACGAACCTGCTGAGCAACCTCGCAGTCATCTCGCATATTATATTTTGCCTCCATTATCTCTTCATTCGAAGCGCCATTTTCTTTATTGTAATTGGAATCCGACAAAGAATCCATTTTTCATCGCTGGATTGGATCCTTATTTTATGCCGTGATCGCCGTCATCATCGCTACTCACTCGTAGATGGGCTATCATCGACTGGTTGTATACCATGCCCAACTGGACTGAGGAGGCTGGGAAGGACGCCGCCGCCTCGCCTCCTCACCTAGTACCAGTTCGGCCTAACTCAACGCATTCTGCTTCCAGTACTGATGATACAACTAGCACCGGTATTGGGCGTCTCTCTAGTGAAAACTCCCGATCTTTGGACGAAAAATCCTTTCCTGTTGTAGAAAGTAGTAAGGTAGAGGGCGATTCTGTCGTTGCAATAACAGGAAAGAGACATGGGCCACTTGATTTCGACTTTGACCTGAGGCTTGCTGGTCTATCGCTGTTGAAGCAGCAGAAACAGCACGGATCCTTGGAGGAGTTGCCATTGAATGTGCTGGGATTGTGTGGAGACCTAAGGAAGAAAGGAGGAGAGGGACGACAGAACAGCGAAGGCTGGGAAGGAAGGGTGCTAAAAGTGACATTGGAGCGAAGATCTGGTAGCTTGGAGAATTTCTTCAATAGCAGCCAGGAAAACGGCAGCTTTGAATCAGAGGAAACAGAAGAAGCTAGCGGAGAACAGAATCTAGACATGGCTTCCCTAGCCGGTAGCGCTAGAAACCCGCCCACAACTCTTGCCACCGTACTGGAGAATATGCCGCTGGTTTACAACAGCTCTACCAAGAATCTGGAATACTCTAAAGTTCCGGAGGAAGAGGAAGAAGAAGATTGTGAAGCAGGGGGAGAGAGAAATAGCGGAGAGGAAGAGGAAGATGGAAATGCCACCATTTCAAAGCTGGAACAGCAGCACTTCGTGAAAACAACTGAACACACGTCCTCCCCTAGTGTACTGCGCAAGCCTCTGATTGGACAGAGTCACAGTTTCACCAATCAGGAGACGTTGAAAGAGCAGCACGACGATAAGTCCGGTCAGGCGACGAAAAAGGTGACCATGACGCCGTCCGCGCCCTTTAAGAAGGGCCACGTGCGGCACAGCAGCTACGAAACGGCCAGTATTAAACTGCATCCTTTGCCACTGATTCAGCAGCAGAATTGCGCGGGAGCGAGCATGACGATGACGACGACGGGTGCCGTGGCCCCTTGCTCGGCCCTAGTGGGCCGTACGCAGAGCTTGCACCGGACGTCGGACAGTATGAGCAGCAGTCTGAGCTTCGGCTCGCTCAGCTTCACGCACAGCAGCGAGCACAGTGCTTCCGCCGCTTCCATCGAGGCGCAGGCTTTGTCAGGAGGAGGAGTAACGACGGGAGGATACCGTGGAGTTGGAGGCACAGGAGGAGGAGCAGGAGGGAGTAGTAGCTCGGGATCGGGAATGGTGACGCAGTGCGATAGCGGAATCGGCGATTCGGCCTCTTCTAAGCGCAGTTCCTTGGACAGGAAGAGCGTGTGCTCCAGTGTGCTGAGTTCCGAATGGCTGGAGGAAGCTGCGGGGGACTCAGAAGAGGAAGGAGAAGGAGGAGTCCCCACCTGCAACAAGAAGAAAGGACTCGCTCTCCCTACCATCAGCCTACCCAAGTAAGAAGCATTCGGGTCAGAGGGAACTGATCTTCGTTTAACACATACCGCGACCTGGCGTCGTTGTTGGCAACAAATTGTTGTCCGTTCATATATGGGTGCTGTCGGTTTGTTGACGAACGGACAACAAGCCGGCAACAGCTGAACGACTTGTTGCCAACAATGACGCCAAGTCGCGGTATGTGTTAATTAGGAGGTAGAGCCAATCGCAAAACTGTGTCGGAACCATTGACAGTAGGGAACAAAACAACAACTAACTAAGGGTCATTATTTTCTGCCTTAACCAACTGGAGATAGGTTCGAATTACCCTCTGACCCGTATTTTCCCACGCTATTTTATCGTACGCATTCATGCATGAGCAATGCCGGCCTCGTGTGTTAGGGAGTTTTTCTTGGTAGCAGCTTTAGTGCGTTATTCGGCCGGCGTTGTTACGTGAAATAAGTTTTAACTCACACGATGAACTACTGTTAGTCAGGACGCGCAACGAGAATAAAAGGACGGTGTACATAGAATTTGACGTGTGGACTCTATGTGCATCGTCCTTGAATGTTTTCGCCAGGCGGCAGGGCTCTGTCTTTTTGGCTTTGTGCCAGTATGGTGGGAATTATAGTACGCCCTGTCAATCATGTTAGGCCTACTGCTGTGTGCTAAGCTTTTAGTGTTGAACGGGGGATCACCGCAATCCGCGATATAGGCTCTTAAAATTCAGAAGCTAACGCATAATACAGCTGGCTGCTCGCTTCGCTACTATAGTCTTCTTGTGTGTCCCTTCAGCTGCTACTTTTAGCTGTTAGGCGAGCGAAGGTGTCAAGGTGGGCGGGTGAGGGGGGACTGACTGGGCGCTCACTGATGTTTTGCTTTTCTCTTTACGACCCGTAGCAGGTGCGCATTAAAAGCCGAGCTTCATCTGTAGTTTATCGTTCAAGCCGTCGCCTCTTTGTGTTGAGAAGCCGGGGACTTGGCAGGAGAGGATAAGCGGCTTTCGTCCTGGGATTTCAGTCTTGTTTAGCTTTGGCTCCGTTTGTGTTTGTATGAGTACGCACACATTCGCGATTGGAATAAACAGGCTTGACAAGCTCGATTATTTATAGTGGGAGCGTCCTTTTATGTCCCAAAGCTGTGTGCGCAATCCACCGCACCGGCGTTCCCTCCCACCTACCGCTTTATTCGAGATGTACAAGGTAGGCTACCAACTTATTTTAGTACATACATAGCCTACGTTGGCTCATGTACATTACATACGTAGCTATGCAATGGTACGTACATACGTTCTGCTGCTCCACCGGAGAGGGAGGGATTCTATCTAAGTCTGATTGATGGTTTGAGTCTCGCCAGGATCACATAAAACTCCCCCTGTCTGTTCTATTGCATCCCCACGCTAAAGCCTGCAGGATATCTGTTGCAATGGCCGTGGGGGATCAGAGAGAGTTTGGAAGAGGAGCCAGTCAAGGCCAGTTGATGCCTGTCTGATCCGCGGGGTGGTCTTTCTTTTCTACATTCGCCGTCTCAAAAGAGAGGGCAGGCGTTCGTTATGCAATTTATTCCGGCTGAAAAACAACTGCGTGTGCGTGCGGGGGTGAGTGGTTGAGGATCGGATGGGGTGAGTATTTTTCGGGCTGATGGTTTATGCTTCATAGTTGATAGCTTTTGAAAGCGGGAAGTAGACTCAGAGCTACAAGAGGGGGGCCTGCTGTTTGTTGTTAAGCGGGGATCAAGTTGCTTTTTTGAGGGCGTCTAAGCTGCCTACTTTTTTCTATGAGTAAGCAGCAGGAAGCAATTTTTGAAGCGTTCTGGAGCCCGTCTTCATCTGCTCGACTGCTTGAGAGGGTGAGATAGCCAGATAGATATGCACCTTGATTGCAATCTGGCGCATTAAGCAGCGATGCATCGTTCCTACTGTTACTGGTGTACGTATACGTCCGTAGTGTGTACAGTACAGTACGTGCAAAGCTGAAGTTTCAGGATGATGTGAATGACTGGTGAGACAAGTAGCAGCTAAATAATACCGGCTGATGAGCGTTCTATTTGAGCGAGTTGGCAGCTGGTTTTAACCGCCCTGTCCCTGCCTGGAGATTGAATATGTAATGTACGTACGCACGCACAGGAGGATAGGAGGAGGGAGCTGCGAGTTAAGTACTATGGTTATACGTAGCGTAGTGTAGTACTTACATACTTGTACTGCTCAGTACATAGCAGCGTTGGCTGAGTTTCAGGATGCGGCGAATAGTATAATAGAGGTGGGGAGGGTAGGAGGGAGCGATATGTACTGGTGGTGTGCACGACACGACTTTGTCCTCTCTCTGTTCAGCCTCCTCCGTTTCACGTGAACTCAGTCAGTGCACAGTCCGGACGTTGAGGGGTGGAGAAGAGAGGAGGAGGAGAAGAACAGGGTTGGTTTGGTACTCTTCCAAGTAGTAGTATGTATGTATACATAGAGCAGTAGCAGCTTTGCACCATAGCCCTCTTTGCGTAACAGGCGAGAGAAAAGGGCGAATGGGGAGGCAACAAGACATAAGGCGAGCAGCATTGATTTGCAGCGCATTGTCTAACAGGATTTTCTGCTCCCTCGATCTGTGTGTATTAGACGCGTTTCAGTTTTGTTGCGTACACGTACGTACTTACTGTACGTTTTGTTGGGTACAGTGCATGCAGTGTGCATCTTTCGCATGTACGCGATATCATCGGCATCTCAGCGACGAGGGGGGAAAGTGCGTGACAAACATGTGGCAGGAAAGTCGTGGGGCCCCAAGAAATCGGTGAGCGGGGATAATTCGGGCAACCCTTAATCGCCTGTTGGGCAGACACGCTAAATCACTGAACGCAGCAGGGTGATAGTAGTGTCAATAGGATCATTGCTCCTGTGGTTGATGTTTGCACGCGTAGTTTCCTCCTTCGATAGGCCTCTCCCTGGCCCGAATTACCCCACACCAACCTACAGTAGGGACGGTGAGAAACGGAGCCGGTTCTTTCGGCGTATACAGTTGCTGCGGTAAGAAAGAGGGAGCGTGTCTGTCTCTATTCGGTGGCGCCCGGGGTTATCCACTGATACGTGTGCAGTGTACAGTGCAAGACTGGTGCACAGTACAGTACGTCGCCGGTGCATACTGTAAAATACGTATTTCAGCACGGGCGCAGCACTTTTTCAAGACGGTTTATGGAGAAAATGCAAAGTTGTTTGCGTGAGTGGCGAGAAAAGTTTTGCTGGGTCGCATGCTGAATCACGAGCTAAGAACGATGTACGGCATGCGTGCGCTGCGCTCTCCCACCATTGTTGCTTTGCTGCTGTCGCTATCAATCAGTACCCTTCTGCTCCACGTACATACCAACCAACTTTTGCGGCCCCTTCATACGCCGTATACCTGTTGTGATAGTACGCTGGCCTATGACGTGTCACGTGCAGCCGTCGAATACGATGTATTTGAGCAGCGATTTGGCGCATGCAACGACAGCCACAAAAACTGAACTAAATTGCTCGTGTGTTTGCATGTTCGAAGTAAGCAGGCATGACGAGTGAGTGACGACGACTGACTGTGAATTTCGCGGCATTGGTAGGCCAACTAACGCATTCACTGCGATTTGGATGATTGCATTGGATTGTTTATCCAAGAGCTTACTTCTCACTGCGGAGCATAATAGCGCCGAAGCGGATTTTTCAAGCAAGCAAAGATAGAGAGCTAGAGAGATGGATCAGCAGTTGGGGTGTTGCCGACTTGGCCAGTTTTCAACTACAACTACTGCAGCCGCAACCACCTTTGATGCTTGCAGTTACTACACCATTCAGTATGGGTACGTACTGTATATAAAAAGGCTTTGTTTTTTTTGAGCGGTCTCGCTCGCCCTCTGATGACTCTGGAGTCTGGAACGTGATCGGAGGAATGTGCGCGCTTTATTTGCTGGTTGAGTAAGGGGCGTTGTCCCGCAAAAAATGCAGCATGATCAGCTCCAGCAATAGTAGTATTCATGCACGCAGATATATGCGGTATTTTTGTGCAGACAGACGTAACGTATTTTGACGCGGAGTGCGCTGAGAATTCATGGAAATAGTGCCCAATGTTTAGGGGGGAATAGATGCGTGAAAAGATGGGATTGGTCCTCTTCCTCTCCTCCAGGTTCTGGCAGGCAGACCGGAATTTTAATTTTGCTGACAAAATGCCCGGTTCGCACGCAGCCTGGGGTAACTGTCGTGTTGGGTTTTCGTCAACTTTTCTCTGGCTTGTTGGCCTGTTTTCGGCTGGTTTGTGAGAACATCGCCCTCTTGGCTCGCAGCCCAGGAGTGCGGGGGGGGGGGGGGAGGGCGATTGGACTGAGCCACCCGAATGAGTCAGTTGCCAGTCGCGCAGAAAGAAGTCAACGACTTTGACACCGTCATGCATGATGACTGCATGCATGCCTAGAAGGAAATCCGTTTCACAAACGGACAATAATCTGTCCTGCTGAGCAGTATCTTAGTGTGGAACGGAAGGGGTGCTCGTATGTTCAGGTATTGGTACAGTACACGGAGATTACGTACATAGTAGAAGGTGGAAGGGGATGCGGCTGGATGTTGGGTTCTGGTTGGAGGCAAACCGCAAATTGCTTGCTAAAGTGGCGGTTCTTTGTTGTTGACTGGTTGCCGGTTGAGTGGCTAAATGATCGGGGGTGGATGGTTAGGTGAGGCGAGGCTGAGTAGGTAGATGGGAAAGAGACGGATGTCGATATCTGCGTCTGTCTCTAGCTAGTTTGCACACGTACTGTCGCAGTGCATTCGCCTTCTTTGTACAAGATGGAGAAGATGCCTATGCAGTATGCAGGTCTTCTTGAGCGTAATGTGTGCTAATCGAAGGCAGGAGATGTATGTGAGCGAACGCCCTCTTTTATGTCTGCACGCGCTCGGAAGCGGAAGTATTCTGCCAACACAGTACACAAACACACGTACGTGGTGCGTTGGCGGCGATGAAGTTTTACTGTTACTCCGTTCCGTTCGTGTTCCTTCGTGTATGTGTGTGTGGTGTTCTGGTGTAGTTGTCGGAGGTAGGAGTATTAGTAGTATTTCATATGTAGGGCGGGGGTGGGATGAAGAAGTCTTGCGGTGGCTGGCAAGGCCAAGTGATTGATGTTGTACGTTATTGGGGCTGAGGTGAGGTGTCATCTTGCTGGACAAGAGAATCAGGTCGCGCTCATTGTTTGCTCAGCGACACCAACCGCCACCGAATGTGCACAAAGAAGACAGTAGTAGTTTGACTTCTCTCCGGCCACTTTAACTTCACTACAGCAACGGTGTTTTGGCGTGAGGTGGAGAAGGGGGAGGGATGTCAATGTCGCATACCCTGAGCATCCATCCCTACTTTTGCTACTGTGTTTGATAGTCCTGATTGGTTGTTTTAAACTTGTCAGGGTTGGAAAGCCCTCTGAGCTTTTCCGTGATATAAAAGCAAAGAACGAAGAAAGCTGGCAGGCGCTAGCTGAGGCGATGGCATTGATTTGCACACTTGGGTGATGGAATGAAGAAGACAACTAACAGCCAAAATTACCCAATTTCCGAAGAGTAACGGACGGCCAAGGAAGTAGGAAGAGCCAGGCACCCCCCCCCCCCCCCGCGCATTTTTGATTTGTTTGGGCCGTAGCTCGGCTGTCTAGGCTTACAGGCATAGCTTGAACAGGCGGAACATAACATACTTACATACTTCCCGTGTTCATCTGAAGTTTAACACTTTCGCCGTTGTGGCGTAATGTAATGGGCTTGTTTATGGCTGTTTGTTGACGCGGCTGATGGCTCAAATGTCGTGTTTTTGTCAGCTAACGAAAAGCTCTTTCGCTCTCGCTTGCCGGCTCCAGGGTCGGTTGGACTGTTGCTAACAGCTGCGCTGGTGGTAACGCAAACATGTCCTGAACACACGAACACAAACATGAATAATAGCAGAGCAATGGTTTATGATGAATATCACGTGTGTCTAGTAGTCTACCTAACTGTTTACTGCTAGGTCACGTACGTACACTGTACGTTACATGTTCTATCACTATCTTTTACGTACGTACTACGTATGGGTGCTGGCGGGTACTTGGAAGCTTGGGGTGAATATTAGATTTGCTGCGCCTCCTCCTTCCCCTTTATTTGGTTTCGCATATACGCTTATCACACGCGAGGCTGGCCTTTCAGCCTACTCTGTTTGATGCTGAATTTTATCAAGCAGTCACTCTCGTCTTTGCGTCATTGTATCATGTTGGAAAGCAATCACTTTGAGAAGCAGCATTGCTTGCCAGGGGAAGGGAAGGATTGAGCAGGGCAACAAGCTTCTGTGGCACTAAGCCTGAAAGGGAGACTTGAGTGACATGACTGGAGGCCGGGATTTTTCGAAAGAGATACATACACGAATAAGACGTGTGTATTACTTGGTAAACGTAAATGCAATGCACATACTCATGACATGAGGGAATGAGAAATAAAGTAGTCGCAGAGTGGCATAATGGTATCTTCTGGTGGAACTGGGCCCTTCTAGATGACAAATATGCGTGGCTGTATGTTTGGTGAGTAGCTAGTATAGAATTTGTTGCGTTCATGAAAGCATGGCAGTTTCCTACTAGTGAAGCCTGCTAACTAAGATCTGGTGCTCTCCAGGTGTATTAGTCCCATGATATTGTCTTGTGTGTGATGCATAATATGCTATAATGGTGTATCCTGTGATTTCAGAGGTCTGTTCTCTCGGAAGTCCACGGCGTCTGCTGGCGGTTGGCGTCTGTTCGGTCGAGGAGGAGGAGGAGGAGGAGGAGGGAGCGGTGCCGTGGTGGCCGCAGCTCAAACGTCATCGCTCGGATCCACTACCGGCCTCATTCTCGAGGACCGACCTTCGTAAGTCCCTACCCTCACCACACCAACACTGGACAGGAAGTAGGGTTGTATGGGGTGGGTAACACCGGACGACGGAAGCCTCAGCTTTCTTGCGGCCGTGTAGTTCGTGATCAAAACAGCTCAGTGCAAATTGAGGAGCACTATACCCGCCGACCCAGCTCAGAATCAGTAGGCTTGCTCGGCTAATATCTACAGGGTGTCTCACGTAGATCTCCCTAACGGTCCAGCCTTATAGCTTCCGTGCTACAGTAGATATCAAGCTGAAATTTTGTCCCCAGAAACCCAAGAATATGCCAAATTTTGTGGCAAAATTTGAGCTAGGTAGGTCAAGTAGGGATGAAATTACGACCTTGTAAAGTTACGACCACGTTTTTCAACATTTTGAAATTAGTGGCGCCACTATTGACCTCGACAGCCCCTTGAGGGCAGTTATAAGCTGTATATCGCCTCTATTTTTGAATCCTTTGTGTTTTAGAGTGTGATGATGTTAAGCTATTGTTGTTCCATCATGTTGCCATGTTGGATGAGCTGCTTGACCATGCTGAGCAGAAGATTCGAAGCTCAAAACTATGCTCAGTGCGAAAAATGATAAAAACAGGGTCCAACATTTAAGCACCTGTAATTTCGTTGACTGTGGGCCTATCTGGCTCATATTTTGCCACAAAGTATGGCACATTCTTGGGTTTCTGGGGACAAAATTTCAGCTTGATATCTGCTGTAATACGGAAGTTATAAGGCTGGATCATTAGGGAGATCTACGTGAGACACCCTGTATTAGGTCCGGCTTTACCCCACAATATCTTATGCAAGTGGTATGCACTATGCGGAAGGAGGTTTAGGTACTGTACTTTGTACCCACACGTACAGTACCTACATACAACGCGTAACTTCAACAGTATGTACAGTTTTGTCTGACTTTGCCCCTGCACGCAATGTAGGTATGCACAGATGATGAGTATGTTCGTGTATTAGTAGTGGACATTTTATGCATCTTCGCCACCTTTAGTTGCGCCGATAGAAGTGACATACACCTCTACAGTACACAAGCAATATAGGGAACGAAAGAAGGCGGCAACTGTCCCAGTTGTGTTATCCTGCGTGTTGCGAATTTGTATGTCAATGCGATCATGGGTCGGGGTGTTGATTGCTCTGAGGAAGGCGATTGAGAACAGAACACAGGGACGGCGGAATATGGCGGACGTTGGTTGTGCATATTCGTCAGGAGAGACAGGGGCGAAGGTGTTGTCACGCCTGCCTTTTGATAGGAGTAGGAAGGAGAACAGAGTTTGCGATGATGATGATGGTAGTTAGAAATGAATAGTGCAACCTGGCCTTCTTACGAAAAGGGACTTTATATACTGTTCTTTTCTGTATGTATGGTGCGAAGAGCCTTGAGGGGTGTGCAGCGGTCTGAAAAGGAGTTTGCATGCGTAGGGTACTACTGTGGGTAAAACCAGGAAGGGGCGGTACTGCAGAGCAGACAAAACTTTTTCTCATCCGAATGCTGGTGATCTGTACTGGGTTGGATTGTGCGCTGCTTTATACCAATAGCGCTCTGCCTCACACGTCAAAGTAGTAGTATTATAGAGAAGCGCAATGATAAACATTTCTATAACATAATGTTTGTGCAGGAGTCTGCCGGCGAAATGTGAAGCGGAGGCGTTGAAGCACAAGCAAGAGTACGAGAAGCTGGTGGCGGCGGCGAAGAAGAAGGAAGCGAAGGAGGCGAAGGCGCGCAAAAGGGCGGAGGAGGCACAGAAGCGACTGGAGGAGCAGCTGGCTGCCGCCCGGCGCGCATGGACGCAGGACTTCCTGCCCAAATGGGACGAAATGTACAGTACACACATGTTTTTCTTCATTTGCCGTATGTAGAGTAGAGTATGAAGGTACAGAATGTGTGCATGAGAAGGAAGCCTGTTGAAGGAGGAATTCGAAGCGATGTCGGGAGCTGTGGTGGCAGGGCCTACCGCCGAGCGTACGAGGGCGCGTTTGGACACTGGCTATTGGAAACGATCTGAACATCACATCAGGTTCGCTGAGCAGCTGATGCCGCATTCAGATAGTAGACTAAACGTACTGTACGTCCGAGCAGTTCATCGCTTTTCGGACCTGCATGCCCATTGGGCTGTGCGTTTACGTCCGTTGTCTGAAAGCGGCATGAGCCTCACTTGTCTACTGCCCAACTCTGTACGCACGTAGTTCTCGTTGCGTGTACAAGGTCTATTTCGGTTCCTGTGCGTTGTTTGCAGAGTTGTACGAGATCTGTTGCGCTCGGGCGCACGAAATTCTGGCGGAGCAGCGAGTGAAGGCAGCAGAAGAGCAGCAACTCTGCGGGATTCGCGAAGAGGCAGACAGCAACGGCGGAATCTGCTTCACCTCATCCTCAGGCCCTTCCTCTTCTTCACCTTCCGTTCCTTCGTTAGCCTTGGAAGGTATGCATGAATGTACTGTAACTGTACACCTCCACCGAAAGGCCTGCGGCAGGGAAAGAAGTAAGTGAAGAAACTTGCCGGAACACACTACTCGTTTTGCTACACTAAACTATGTATTAGCTGACTGATCGCCTCCTACTAAAATGGGCACATCCTCCTGCTGGAGATGATCCTGATTGGTGTGATGCCGCTTTCAGATAAGCGACGTACGCCGGAAGAAGCTAGCAACATGGACAACTTTGGTTGTCGGGCGTGCGTCGCATGTTTGAATGCGGCATGAGTACTTGCCTATGTACTATTCTGTACGAGAACTGTAGCTCTTGTTGGGTAGCTCCTCTTGAACGGCAATGCGTATGTTCCGTATGTTGTATGCTTATACTACAGGCAGTCCAGTGGTGAATCGCGAGAGTACGGTGGAGCTGATCCAGTTGGACGTATCGCGCACCTTTCCCAATCTCGGTATCTTCCAGAAAGGCGGACCCTACTACGACCTCCTGCTCAATGTCCTTCGCGCCTACGTCTGCTATCGCCCTGACATCGGCTATGTAACTACGACTCTTTCCTTTCGATACTAGGCTATGCATTGTATAACCTTACAGGGTTGGCAGTTGCGTACGTACAGGACGAAGAAAATAGGGCGAAATCGAGACAACGTACACCTAATGTATGTCCAGTGCTAGCATTTTCTTGCTAGATTGCTACAAAAACATCACATCTGAGTGACCATGGTTAACCATACCGCGACCTGGCCTCATTGTTGGCAACAAATTGTTATCCGTTATAAGGGTACACGGGTGTTGTCGGTTTGTTGACGAATGGACAACAAACCGACAACATCCATATATAAACGGACAACAAACGTAAAGATTATGTGTAAAGATTAGATAAGCAACTAACGCCTACACTGCCAACTGTGTGTAAAGGTTTAAAATGCCTGTCTGTACTGTAGTGGTGTGTGGAGTGAAGCGGCGTGTCTGTGTTTGCAGGTGCAGGGAATGTCGTTTGTGGCGGCGGTGCTGCTGCTGCAGATGGAAGAGAGGGAGGCGTTTGTGGCGCTGGGGAATCTGCTCAACCGTCCGCTCACTCTGGCCCTCTATCGCCTTCGCCAGCCAGAGATGACCCACTACTTCGTCGCCTACGACCAATACTTCAAGCAGGAACTGCCCAAACTCCACGCCCATCTGGACCAACTGGAAGTCAGGCCGGATCTCTATCTCATCGAATGGTATGCAGCTGCCTATGCCACCAGTACAGTAGCACAAAAGGATACCTACGCGTTGGCGCTTGGCGCGCGCCTGTTCAACACTGGGGAATAACGATTGTTTGCAATGGAACGACAACAAACAGCGCATGCGCAGAAGCCGTTTTTGTTTCTCGGCCCGTGGTGGCCGAACCACGGCTCTTTACCGTGTGTACTAAAAATAGGGCGCTTTAAACTCATTAGTGGATACCGTCAAAAATATACACTATGTTATAGTGTACGGATGGGCGTGTGTTGCAGGCTGTATTCCCTGTACGCTAAGAGCTTGCCGTTGGACGTGACTTGCCGCGTGTGGGACGTGTTCCTGCGGGACGGAGAAGAGTTCCTGTTCAAGACTGCCCTCGGTACGCTATGTACAGTACGTACAGTACTGGAAGGGAAAACGCAGGCATCCATCCATGATCGCTGACCACGTTTTTGCTCTGTGTGGTTCATGCACTGTCTCTTGTTGTGTTCAGGTATTCTGCGACTGGGCGAGTCCTACTTGCTCAATGCGGATTTCGACGCCTGCGTCTCCTTCCTCACCAATCTGCCGCCGGATTTGGTGAATGGGACGGATCTGTTTCGCGCCATCGAACCCCTGCAGACCAAGAGCCACTCCTCCTCCGCCTCCTCCTCCTCTCACTCTTCCTCCTCGCGCGCCTTTCCTCAGATTCTGTCGGAGTGCAGCGGCATCGGACGCGGGTCGCCCACCCCCTCCGCCCAATCCTCCGCCTCCTGGAATCCCCCGCTCTCCAAAGGAGCAGCTGCAGGAGGCATGGGAGGCGCTCACGTGCGACGCACGAGTAACGGCAGTCTGGCCAGCCTCAACAGCGCCGCCAACACCCCGATGAGCAAGAGTCTGAGCGGGCTGCTCGCTGATTGGCTCGGACAGACTCCGCCTTTCGCGGAACAGCAATAGTTGCTGTTGTCCTCCGGTAGAGGGCGCTGCTAGTCGGATAGAAGCTAGTTGGATGAGATTACGCAATTGTTTGTGTCTGTAACTGTACTATGCGAGGGCGGAGCGATTGGAATTGGAATGGTAGAAGGTGGAATTGTGAAACAGCCGGTTGCTACGCACGCTTGGCAACTGTCTTCTTTCTTTGCCTTCTTATGTGTTATATTGTTTGTATATGTACGTCCGTGCGCTATTGTGTAAGCTAGAGCTTGAACGTCTTTACTGTACGTTGCTTTGTCTTGTTGGCCACACTGTTGCTCGCTCTGTCTGTGCTTGTCCATTGATGTCGCAAGCTATACAGGCATGTGTATCTTTTGTGCGAGGACAGCAAGGTGAATTGTTGATTTGTAAGTTTTGGAATTCTGTTTTCTTACGAATGTGCTTTTCTCTGTTCCTGGCTGACTACTTTCCTAGGTGCGAAGGGCCAAGTGCACCACTCATTTCTGTTCAGGCGACAAGGTCATAATTAGTAATTTGCTGCGAGTAATAGTATGTACCCTCCCCATGTAGCGTAGGTTTTTCCTGTCCCTACATACAATATTTACACGTACATCTGTCTACATACAGCTTGTATTCGTAGTCCTGTTCTTGCGTAACTTTATGAGTACAACAGTGCGCTACACACGTGGCGAGAAAACTCACGGCGAATTCACGATTGTTGAAACTTTCCGAATTTTGGTTTGAGTTTTACGCTTGTTCGCATAAACGCGAACTTTTCTCACACGTTCACACTGTCGTGAGTTGCAAGTCATTATCTTTCTGCTTCTTCAACACATACTGGTACATGCAGTGAATTCACCGTGAACTTACTCACCACGTGTATAGCGCACTAGTGATTGACTTTGTCGTTGCGAAATCTGAGTAGTTGCTTAGACTAAGAGAAGCCATATTGTTTATAGGCCAATACATTGCCTATTTTTTAATACCGTAGAAATCTTTCTCCGTAGAAAACAATAAATCCTGATTTCTGATTACTAGCCCAATATGTATTTGTGGTAATTTATCTTATCGATGACATTCATTATGGACGAAGGGCTGATAATAATGATGACTTGATAATTTTTATTGATATACTGACAATTCACTTGAAGTGCGTTGTATTTGAGATCTGATTGATGACACAATAGATGATGAGGAAATTTTGTTTTCGAAAAATGTTGCTTATCTTTCGAAATAAAGATATTGATTCTAGTTGCGCAATTGCTTTTAAAATAGCGGCTGGTTCTGTGTACCGCTCTTGTGTTCTTTCTTCTCGTGTTCACAGCGGTTATTTATCCAGCTTACATTACATACTGGCATTTAGCCAATGTAACTTTCCAATTCTTATGCAGGTGGTGCGGTACAACGACCGGATACTGTACCGTTCGTACGTACGTACTGCATGCACGATGAGCAGCTACGATCATTCAAGCCTAATGAAAGCAGTATGTTCGGGCATTGGGCAGCCTCGAAAACGAAAGGGAGGCGGCGGATCCAAAAAGACCCGAAAGCGACCGCGAGTTCTGTACGATTTGACTTCGAGAGAGGATATCTCGTCTGATTCGGAGGATTCAGATTTCGAGCCGTCATCTTCTGACTCGAATGGAACTGATACGGGGACCACTTCTGCTTCTTCTCCAACACGAAAGTCGAGGCGACAGATTATCAAAGGTGGGCGTCGCCGAGTTCAGATATCGTCATCTGACGATAGCAGTGAAGAAGATGAATCGGCGGTTGTGAAATCCAGGGGAAAGAAGATGAGGAAAGGGAAAAAGCAGCAAACGGAGTCACCAACTTCGAGCTCCAGAGGCAAGAAGAGGGATGAAAGAGCGAGGGGAGGCAAGAACAAGAAGAAAGTGACGAATAGTGACGTCACTCCTGAACATACGCCAGAAGTGGCGAAGCTGCCGTGGGAACTATGGACCCGTATCTTCGGTTACATCGTATCGGAGAACGGACGGTTCCCGTTTCTGCTAAGGTTATATTTGTTGCCGTTACCGTTTGCATAGTATTCATGTACATGTGTACGTACTGTAGTAGATTACATACGTAGGTACAAAGAAAAAGTGCGAAATAATTTGGGTCACCCCAACTTATTTTGATGTCGCCAATCAGTGAACTGTGCAACCTACAGGCAGACAGAACTCAGTGCAAGGTGCAAGCAAAGAGCCCATACTGCTCTTTCTTGCAAGGAATATTGATTCTCAACATGAAGCATGGGGCAGCCCCACTCACATTATATCAATATCGTGTTCACTAACTGACAAGTGCGCTGTTATTTTGAAGGATGTCTGGCGTTTGTCGTACATTTCGTCGAGCGGCGAGTGCTCCGGCGTTATGGAAGTCGGTGTCGTTTGATACGGGCAAAATCCCGCTCAAGCACAAGAAGGAGTTGCTGCGCAAAGTCACGGACTCCTTCCTCTTCCCCGCTGTCACAACTCAGCTGAACTTCAGCGGCTTCAAAGACCTCACGAATGACCAGCTTCAGGTATAGGTTGACTCACAGCAACAACTTATGCGACAGTGCGGGCGGAGTAGTTAGGGTCTACTGGGGGTAATTTGGGCTGTCCCAACCTGTTTTCGGTTGGACAACTTTCTCCAGTTTCCAAGTTGGAAACAGAGAAATTTTCATTCTTCTGGTACCATAGTGATCCCGTGATCCTTTCCCTGTGCTTTCTTCTATCTGGTCTGCTGGTTTCATTTTGCTGGATTTGCCCAAACTTGACTACTGTAATGTTCCGTATATAGCCCCTCTCGTGTATAACCCCCCTCGTGTTTACCCCCCCCCCCCCCCAAATCGGCCACTATCGTCATTTGCCCTCGTGTATAGCCCCCTATTGTGAACCGCGAAAAGCAAGGGAAATCAAGTGTTTTTGCGCTAAACACAGCGTTTTTGAGGTGTTTTGATGCATAGGAGTTTATCTGCACCTCATTTGGAACAGTTCTGCTGATCATTTTGCCAGTGACATCTCTTCGAGGAAAATTTTTTAGTAGCAAAAATTTCACAATTTTTTACGTTGAAAGCTGCATTTTTGATGATTGGAGCTTGGAAACGTGCCAAATAACCACCATAAACGAGTTCAGAAGGTCAAAAAACCTTACTTTTGGTACAAATGAAAAATGCCCTCGTGTATAGCCCTCCTCGTGTATAACCCCCCTCATGTATAGCCCCCCTAATCGGTGCTTACCATTTGTATAGCCCCATGGGGCTAGTATCTACGGAACATTACAGTAATAAAGGTAGGGTGGACCGACCGAATTACCCCCGGCCCGAACTATCCCGCACTGTCATTGTTTGCTGTTTTCTAGGCTGCATTGGATAAAACTCCGAGCCTTTCATCCTTGAGCCTGAGCCAATGCCAGAAATTAGATGCTGACTCTTTGCTGTGTGAAGTAATCCCTCAACGATGCCCCGACTTGAAATCACTGGACCTCTCCTACTGCATTACTGTAAGATGCTGTTTCTTGCTTTCATCCAGTGCGGTAGCCTACATTGTGTGCACGTTTTTGACCTCTTACTTTCCAGAAGTCGAAAGATCGCAATGCACTACCGAACTATTTGAGTCGTCATTCCGCCGGATTGGAGCACTTGTATCTAAACGGCAATAATCTGCTACCGGCAAACTTTTTGAAAAACGTCCAGCAGTGGGTATATATACTGTAACATAATTTTCTCGCCTGCGGCCATATGAACGGTACAGAGTAGGCAGGCAACTCTTGTATTGGTTTCAGCCGTGTGCTGCTAGTTTACTGAGCGTGGACTTCTCTCGCGTTCGTGTACCGGGAATGTCCTGGGAGTATACGCCTGGCGTCTTGCTGCATCAGTTCGTAGCTGCCACTCTTAATCTGAGAAGCTATGTCGCTGTGGATTTCCCAGTCCGTTTCAAAGCCGACCAGGCCCTAGTACAGGTTAGGGGTGCACACTATTTTTTGCGACACTGGGACGAGATTCAGCGGAATACCGTACGTACTTTGGGCGTGTATCCCTCTTAACTGTACGTAGTGTATAGCCTCATTTTGTATGTGGGATGGTCATATCATTGATAAGCACATCTTCTACTTGCCTAGGCCCGAATTATCCCCTTGGCACCTTTTTCTTTGTCATATTTTTAGACGGATGTGCCGTGTTGGCAAAAACTGGAGGAATTGAATATCTCCATGAGTGCGGGTAGAGCTCTCACGGGTAGGCATTTTGCATTGATCCGGGTCCGGGTCCGGGTTTTGAAACCATGGACCCGCGGGTTACGGGTCCGGGTCGGGTAGTAGGAATATTTGCTGTTAGGTACATGTTAGTGTACGTACGTACGTACACGTACAGCATACTACTGTATGTGGTACATTACGAACTGTACGTACGTACGTTACGTACATACATATGCAATAGACTGTATATAACAATGTTCGTTTGAAAGAATACATAACCTCAAGGTGGGAAATTTGGAAAAATATAGCTCGATATTTCGTGTGAATGTCGATATTCGAAAATAACTATCCTCTATTCTTGAGAAAATTCAGAAAATGCTCAAACTACATCGAGCAGAAAGCCAAAATTGTGCGAAATTATACACCTTAGACCCGACCCGGATTTTCGCCTATTTTTCCGGGTCCGGGTCCGGGTCCGGGTAGCAAAAAACGCCGGGTTTTCCCGGGTCCGGGTTCCGGGTCCGGCTACCCGTGAGAGCTCTAAGTGCGGGTCCATTGCTGTGGAATCCACACGCGGAGTTCTTGCAGTAATTTTTGCACGTTCCTTGAATGTTCTTGCAGTGTACGTACTGTATGTATAGTGCTTGCTCAACTTCAGATTACTGGCCGATTGTCCCAGTCTGAAGATAGTGAACGTCTCCTCCGTGGCGTTGGATGACGACTGCTTTTTCCGCTTCACTCGCGCCCTTCAGCTGACTCATCTGCACGTTAAAGGCAAGGGCTACCCCCAACATCGACTTATGAATTTCGAATTCAAACCCATCCTATCAAAAACTATATATTTATTCGAGTCTTTTGCAAGAAACCGCTTTTCAAAATTCCTATCCGTTCTCGAGTTATTCGATGATAAAAGTTGCAAATTTTCAGTACTGAAGGCGACGTCGGGAACCGTTACGGTAGGCCAGTTTTGAAAAGGGTTAGTTGGAAATACAGCGCCTTCGTTCCTGTTTTTGCTTTTGGGACTTCTACTCTATCTCTGGGGAGCCTGAAAAAATGTTCCCTACGGTCCGGGCCACAGTCCACGCAGCCAATGTGCTGCATTTACATTTCTACCCTTTTCACTAGTCACGGAAACACATACCGTAACGGTTCCCGACGTCGCCTTCCGTACTGAAAATTTGCAACCTTTATCATCGAATAACTCGAGAACGGATAGGAATTTTGAAAAGCGGTTTTTTGCAAAAGACTCGAATAAAAATATAGTTTTTGATAGGATGGGTTTGAATTCGAAATTCTAAGTCGATGTTAGGGTAGCCCTTGCCTTTAAGCGATGTTTCGTTTCTAGCAAACAGGCGTCCGATGCTTTCACCGCGGCTGCTCGACAGGTGCTTACCAACACATACTGTACGACGATAGCGTTTATTCTTGTGCTGTGCTGGGACTCGAACCACTCCCGTCGCTATCCGTATGCGACTATTTTACCAACTGAGCTACTTAGAACTGAAATCGTTCCTTTCTCCTCAATGAGGCAGTTTTAACGCCCTTCGTAATCCCAGGTGTCCGCCTGTCCGTAGTCACCCGGCAAACCCCGTCCGTAGACGGGGCAAACCCCGTCCGTAGACGGGGTGGAAAAACAAACCCCGTCTACGGACGGGGTTTGCTGGGTGGCTACGGACAGGCGGACGCCTGGGATTACGAAGGGGGTTAAACAGGTTAGGCTGACAGTGCGATGGCGTTTTGGATGGCTCGCTGTTGCAGCTGGTAACAAGTGGCTGTCTTGTGGAGCTGAACATGAATTGGTGTCAGGCATCTTTTTGCGATGCGTTCCTTGATGTACTGGCAGAGATTGCGGAAGAGCAAAAGCTGGAGAAATTGCACATGGTTGGAGCCGCCGTGGATCAGAAAAAGCTGAAGTACGTAACTGAGTGATAGGTACATACGTACACCGTGTAGAGGTACTGCTACAATGACAATGCCAATAAATGTGACTTTTTCCTGCTTCAGAGCCTGTCTAGCGCTCTGTCCTCAGCTGCACTGGTTGGACGTGAGCTCGTGTCGCAGTCTGTCCATGGGCTTGAAACGCTGCTATCGGAACAGGAAGGAAGTGTGTCAACTGATCGATAAACTTTCGAAGTGATCGATTGTCATGACGTGTTGAAGTGCAGTTCCATTTTCTAGTAGCCCTGTATACTATGCGTTTCAACAGACTGCTGCAATAGTGTATAGTACTGTAATGCAGGTCTTCAACGCCTATGTAAGACCCTACATCTTTATTTTGTTGTACATCACTAAGATTACATCGTACACTTTGCATTGCTTAGAGTCTGCAATACGTATATTTCTGCTATCAACATTGCTGTAGGATAGAGGCACCGACACATTTCACAAATGATCTAAACCCTAAAGTACTGCATGTATGTACACTATAATAAGTGAAGACGGCACAATGATTGTGTCACCCGAAATTCCATGTCACAATATCAGTTCTGCGATAGAGGGCTACGCAGAGTTTTTGAGTTTGTATCAGAGCCAGTTGCTGGTTGATGAACGGTTCAAATATTGCCACACACCATACAGCGTCGTTCAGTGCATCAAAGCCGTTGCCATTGACGTTCAATTTGCGAAATTTATTCAGGAAAGAGTTGAAGCGATTCACCTTGCCTCCTTCGCTTCTCCTTCTGTTTGGTGATGATGTCACCTCGACATCTCCACCTGGGCTGCTAACCCCGCCTTGTTTACTGCTTCTGAACCTGCCGGAGTCAGTGAGAAATTCGCCAAACCTGTGCAGATTTGAAGCTTGAATCAGCACGAACTGGTCCGTGCATTTCGGCGTGAGGAGGTGGGCGCGATGTTGATACGGCTGAAGCAGAAGGCGGAGCAACTCTCTTCTGATTTCCGAGGATGCATACACTTTTGTAGGCATGTGCAGGAAGCAGACTCGTTTCCTGGGGCAGAGAAAGGCGTACGCGAGCATGTCTAATTGTAAATCGTGCGGCGCTAGACTACAGTATTCGTTGGAGCGTAGGACGGAGAGGAGATTGCGCGTCTGCTGCTGATGCAAGCGAGAGGCGTTCAGTCGAGCCCAGCACTTTTCGAACATCTCCAATTTGTATCCCCTGGCCGTCTCCTGACTTTTCTGCACCAGCTGTGTCATGAGCGCGCGCAGCTGATTGGACAGCGCCGAAACTTGGGCGTCGATGCCGGCGGAGTAGGCCGAGTAGGCGGAGTTGAGGAAGAAATTCTGACGCTGTGCAATCGGCTGCGGCTTGCGGACGCCCGGATAGACGGTTTTGTGCTTTCGCGCTTCGGAGAGCGCCGAATGAAAGTTGCCGCTCATTCGCTGCCATTGTGCTTGCAGCCCGGCTGCCGTCCGGTGCAGATTATGCAGCATGCTGCCGTCTCCGGCTCCGGTTTCGTCCGGGATCATGTCGACCAAATCCTGACAAATCCCGCCGATGAACCGATTGAGCAGGTCCAGCAAATCCTCGATCTCCGTCACCTCCTGCTCCAGCATCTCGAAAATGTCCAGAACGAACGAGATCTTCGCCACGATATCCGATCCCAGAGCTCGTGCCAAACATAGCAGATGCGTGCCTGGCATCACCTCCAAACGGAATACGTCCCATTGGTATCGCTGCGAAACCTCGCGACGCCTCAACGCCAGAGGAAATTCGCCGCGCCACGGTCGCACAACTCCAGCCGGCTCCTGCAACCAGACCTGCTTATGCTTCGGAGTGCATGCCATGGGACCCGACTTCGACCCCACTACTGCGGTTCCTGCTCCAGCTTTAGGGCAGAGCTGCAGTAAATGCAACGTATCTTTCGCGGTCAGAACGGTGACTTTGCCGACTTTCGAGTCGTCTTCGGCGTCCTCGTCCGAAATATCCTCGAGTTCCAACAAGTTTTGCTGAGCCGAGATCAACCGCTGATCGTTTATGAGCAGTGTGATCGAGCTGCCCATGTACACCTGAAACTCTCTACCGAGAACGGACAGCGTGTGCCCGATTACGGGCTGACTGGAGTCGAGAAATGCGCTGATTTCCACGGCGCCGATGGTCCACTCCAGCGACCGGCTCTCTTCTCCTTTTCGTGTCTGATCGATCACAGTCGTGGACAGCTGTTGAGACAGCAAACGATGAAACAATCGTTTGTAGGGATTACTGTGGCTGGAGCTGATCAGAGAGAGCATGGAGCCGAAACAGATGTCTACCAGAGAGCACACCGTATCCAAATACTTCTCCACCTCCCAAGATTCTCTACGTTGCCGGTCGGAAATGCCGACCAGCAAGTACTGGTCCCTCATGCCTCGAAAATCGAATCGAAATTTGCTCTCAGAATCGGAGAAGTTGACGTACGGGTCGCGATCGAATTCGTACTTGGTTTTCCACAGAACCACCAAGGGCAGGAAGAAATGGGTTAGGGCATTGAAGTCCAACTGCAGCTTTTGAGGAGGAGTAGCGACTTTTAACGGCTTAATTGTCGCCGTTGTGGTGGTCGTAGTTGTTCTGTCGTCTTTGTTGCTGGAGTAGTAGTTGTTATTGTCCTCTTCTTTGATTAGATCGGGTGTTGGTGCACTTTGTTCGGAGCCGAAGCCGCTGGATACGTCAGGCATATACTCTTGCTGCCTGTCCAGTAGTTGCTGCCGCAACGCAAAATCGCACTCGACGAACACCAAGGAATTTTGATCGTTGAATATAAGAACGCCAAGACCGTACATTTTGCCAACAATTATTGCTATGCTTCTCAGCTCTGTGCTATCAGTGATAACAAACTGCGTATCACGATGCCAATACAAACACGCAAATCTGTCACGCACCAGTTTACGCTGGAGAGAGAAGGTGCCAATGGAAGAAAACGTACACCTTCTCGAGCGCAGTCAAAACCGTACTGTACTGTATGTACTCAGTACTCACTGTGTAGTGTAGTGTAGCATAGCGGTGGCGGTGACATTGGCACGCTGGGATAGTGAAACAGTCAGGTATGTACAGTGCGGCGACCATTCATACGCCGCTACTGCATGCATTCGTACAACGGGGCACGGCATGTGTGTTAGAAGTGCTCCCACTTTGCGATACGGTTTCGTATCGTTCGACTGCCTTGCAAAAACAAGTTGTCCCCTGTCTGCCGCCACTGACGTCGCCAAAATTGATGACACTTCTCTGACCGAAACGCTACGTTTTGTACCAAACCAAACGGTAGCAGTTTGCCTGGGCTGACCGAAACGTGATGATAACTGATCAAAAAAGGCAACGTCACCTAATGTAGCGACCAGCACTCTTCCAGGGGTGATGTTTGGCAGTTTTTTTAGAAGAGAAATTTTGGAATAAATATGAGATAAAAAATTAGCCCACTCCTCTGAACTTTTATTCAAGAAATGTAGGCACGACAAAGCGACATACATACTCGTAGTCGTAATTCGCAACAAAGCACACGTACGATGAGATGCATACATACGTATGTATGTACATACAAACATCCCCGTCCAAGTATATTACTAATTCCGTTTACACGCAAGAAAAGTATACACGCGTAGCTGAAAGCAACATGATGGTCTCGCAACTTGAGATTCGAGGCACCCAAAAGCACAGAACTAAGCAGCTGTCCTACTATCAGCTATCATTTCACTAGATCGACGTACGGAAGTATGTGTACTACGCAGGTACGAATTGAGCAGGCAAGACAACAACAAGCATATTTTTTTAGTAAGACAAGGTCCTGCAAGAATACATACGGCGCTAAATCAGATCAAGACTTTGAGCTGATAATAGGTATAATTATTTACACTTCGTTCGTATGCATGGCAAGATGATATCAAAAATATATAATCCCTGTATAGAGATCCCTGTCCCTGTCATAATCCCTGTTTCTATACAGGGATTATACATTTTTGATGATATCAAGTATCTAGATGATATTCACCATATGCAATAAGAGCCAGTGCTTGGTCGCGAGGTGACCCCTTTGAATTAACCTTGATTTTCAGTGCAACTTTTGATCGGTAGTTGACGCGAAGGTCGGCGCGGTCGTCTTTCTTGCTCGTTTGTTTCTTTCCGCGCCGACCTTCGCTTCGACTACCGATCAATAGTTGCACTGAAAATCCAGGTTAATTCAGAGGGGTCACCTCGCGACCAAGCACTGCTCTTTTTGCATATGGTGAATACGTAAAACTGATGCGTTTTCAGATTTCAACCGCGTTCCGGTTAGATCGAGCAAAGCAGATAACATCCTTCCACTTCCATCTTATTCTTCAATCAGTGACATTTCCACTGACTTTGGGCGGAACCAAAAAAGTGCCGTTCGTCTTCGCCTTCACTTCCTTCTTCTCGCTCCCAACTTCCGCATCGCTAGAAATGCATGGACTCTTTTCTCACGCCCTTCACTTTACACGCACGCACGCACCAGCAGCAGTAAAATACAGTAGAAAAGCTTACTCAGTTAACAGTGGACGGAAATACCAGGTACCGTTTTCCTCTGGTCAATAATGCATAAAAACAGAATGGCAGAAAGCCCTCGCTCTTTTTTTCGGCAAAAGTCTACGTTCAACGCGTGACCAATTAGCGAGGTACCGAGGTACCTGATGATCTGGTGACCAATTAGCGAGGTACCGAGGTATTTGATTAGCGAGGTACTTATCTACTATCTAGTATTGCCGTCTACTGTAGCCTATTCAGTACTGAAATGTGTCTACACACGACAGTATGCATACATTCCCTACTTGGATTGGATGGGCGGCGCGTAAATATCTGGACTGGAGGCGTGAGCCAGTGCCGCCTCTGCCACCGTCTGCTTGCCGACCGAGACGGCGCGACGCGGGAGAGTGGCGGCCACACGCAGGCTGGGAGGAGCGGCGGCGCTGACAGCTCTCAACTCCCGCGCTGACTGCTGCGGCTGCGCTGGCTGCTGCTCCTCTTCGCTTTCTTCCTCCGGCAGCAGAGACTGGCGCTGGGTGGAGAGCTCGCGCAGCTTCTGCTGACTCCGACGCAGGCACACGTACTCCCGCAGCTGCTCCCTGCAACAGGTAATACACAGTTATGCAATAATGCAGGCACCTACTAGTACCAAGTATACGCATACACATTACGCAATACGCATTGTACGCACACGTCACATACAATGTACAGTAAGGCATAGTACGGTATTCAAAGTGCATAGTTGATGGCATCTGCTGCACCAACATGAATACCACCGGCCATCCATTCAGAAACAATACCGCCCGGTTTTACACCGTCAGACTGCACTATAGGTACATACTGTACGTACTGAGGAGTCTTGTAATCGCGAAACGCCTGCGACTCACGACCGCCCATGAAGATGAAACAAAGAACAACTGCTAGCAAGAGGACGACGGCGCCAGGTACCACCACCACAAGGATCCAATCCTACAAACAGAAACCAGTACTCGTGCATACAGTACGACACGTACACATACCACCTCTGTCGTGCCAGTATTACGGATCGATTTGAGTCAATGGATTGCCTTCTTCGTCGTTTTCAGTGTGCGCTCCATTCTTCCCCCTGCCGAGTTATATATTTTTGGTATCGTGTTTGTATTGTACGTACAATGAGCGTTACCAGAAAGTAGTCCCTCTGTACGCCAGATTTGACGTAGGGGCTGTAGCCTTCGGCGCCCACAGACAACAACTGCGCACTGCTGGCGGTTTCATTCCTCTTCGATTGCAGCAGTAGTCCTTCAGTTTCAGACAGCACAGAATCGCCCAACCCGTCCACACCACCTTCGCCCTCCACCTTTTAAAAGCAATCTTACCGTTGAACCAAACTATTAAGATGGCGCGGGGTAATTTGAGCCACCTTACGTTACAGGGGGTGAATAAGAGAAACCATACCTTATTACCAGCAGACAGAAAAGTGCAAGGGGTATTACTAATACCGCTTTCACGTTTATTGTTGTGGGTTGCCCAAATTCCCCAGCAATATCGTATGCTACGGACGGTATACTATAGCACACGCACATAAACATCGCAACCTCCTGCTCACCACGACGAATTTGCACCAGTCGACGATGAACTGCGGTCGAAATATTTTGTCGAGCGGAATGCGACTGGACAGGCGACATTTGTCCGGATGATGCCGGAGGCCGCGCGCCAGATTCAACACACCACCAGAGAAGCCGGTAGCCGTAGCCACGCGTGCCACAAAGCTACAATAGCGCATATTTACCCTGTATGGCCCCGTTACACGAAAATTGAGCCCGGTCAGATCTGAGTTATGCAAACCTACTTACACTATAGTCTGGCCGCTAAAAGTGCGCAGTGGAACACAAAACAAATGCGATTTCTGTTTATGCTTCACGTACTCCTGTTATGCAAGAGTACATGCAAACAAAGCAACGCAGCACTGGCTAAATTGCACTGTGAACACTCTCATGGCCAGACTAGAAAAATTCAGTTCATACTTGACCCATCCGTAATGAGAAGCATTGGTCCCCCTCCCCCCCCCCCCCATTTACCCGCTTTTCCTTGCGGGACCAATGGGCGGACCTCCGGAAGGTCTCAAGTGTCTGACGTAAGGCCTGATACGCGGTCCGCGAAAGGCTCGTCGAACACGCTCTTCCAAGTTTACCAGCAGCGATTCCTGAGCCATGATCTCCCACGCGTCGTAGTTGCTGATCCATAACTCCGCCGACTGCTTGACGGGTGCAGAGAGACGGCCTATAATAATGCAGAAATGGGCACATTTGCATCAGAGCACGCATGAAAGTCAGTTACCCTGCACTATAATACGCATATTTTGGTGGTTTGTAGTGGAACAAAAGTAGTAGAAAAGCACTCGAAACTTATCTAAAAGACAACCTCTAGTAGTGACGCCGGCTGTGTTATCAAGTACACCCAACTCGTTGGATAGTTCTTCAGCACTCGTGTCATTGCTGTCAGCAGTTCCCACTGTAAACACATAAAAACACAACGACACTCACACTCACTCACACGAGTATTTCGAAAGTCGCAGAAGCCAAAGAAGGTAAACAAATGACGAAAAACTGTTAGTAGAGGAAAAGTAATAAAAAAGAATCTCGTTGTTATGGCTCACTCCATGCAGTTTAGAAGCTCGCCAACACTGCAGGACTTCCGTGCATAGTAGTAGAAAGGCATAGATGGGCATCAAAGCACACTCACTGTCTCCTCTAACGCGAATGCGAAGAACTTTCCTGCTCAGCTGGAATGTACGGGTATTTTTGGCGATAACCTGTAACAAAGGCAGCGAGCTATGTATGTACATTTCAAGGCTCATTCACATTGGAGACATGCGCTGGGCGGGCGCAGGACGCACGTTTAGTGTGTCGATGGCTCGACATATCAAAGGCGTTGACAGCCATGGATGCGCTGGGCGCACGCTGAACGCATTTTCCTTCAGTCTTCAGTAACGAAAAGAACGCTGGAAACGCATGAGAAAATTCACACTAGTTACCAGAATGTCAACGGATTCGTCCATGAGCCGTGGAGTTCCATACAAAAAGGCCATCTGTGGATAAGGAGACGGCTGGACATGCAGCCAAGCTGGGAGATCAGGTCGACCAATAACCGACGCACTCCACAGCACAAGAGCTACAACACGTCGCGTTCAATAATACATTTATGCGTACATATACAGAATATGTACGTACATACCTACAGACACGTCCTAATTTTGATGAGCAGTGCGTGCCCAGTGTACGTACATACTAGAGATGCAACGATACTATCGGTATCGGTATCGAAAATCGATAGTATCGGCATTTTTTGAAGTATCGGTATCGGTATCGGTATCGAAATTCACTTTCCTTGAACTATCGGTATCGGTATCGTATCGAATTTTCTTCTTGCTCGTAGTATCGATATCGGTATCGGTATCGAAAAATCATGTCAAAAATATCGAATTTCGATACTAAAATTTGCTTCACAAATACAGTCAATTTTGGTCATGCACAAAGCACGTGCGCACACCGATTTCTTCTACATTATGTAATATGTATGCGCAGGTAGGCTTGGTGGAAATGTATGGTAAGTCTCCCTGACAGTAGGAGCGGTTGAAATAAGAGTAACATGAGGTAGGTGTCGTTTTGTAGGGTACAATGGGGTAAACCCACCCATGGAAAAATTTCAATCGATTCCCTGAACTTACCTAAATGAGCTACTATTTGGCTATTCACAAAGAAAATTAGTAGGTGGCCTGGCCGTTTACTGAGACTTGTCGTAGAAAATGGTGAAGCATTACTGTTGTGGCTTTATGGCTAGTACTAGTATTTATTTATTATGATTCTACAGTACAGTTACAGTTGTATCCTAGTAAATAAATTGCCATTGCTCTTCAAAACACTATGTTACAAAAGTATCGGTATCGGTATCGAAAATCGATAATTTTTTGCCCGTACTATCGGTATCGGTATCGGTATCGAATTGGCTTGGTGAAAAAGTATCGATATCGGTATCGGTATCGAATTGGCTTGGTGAAAAAGTATCGATATCGGTATCGGTATCGATTTCTGCAAAAATTCAGTATCGTTGCATCTCTAGTACATACGCATGCACTGTGTGGACATGCGCCGGGCGTAGGTGTGCCGTTTATCTGACGTTGCTGCTTGCTTACGTGTAGTTCCGAAGAAATCGACCGAATGAAGTCGATACACGAAGAAGCGTCCCTTTTTGGCCGTTACAGTCCTAAACGGCTCCTCATTCTTCTCCGCTGATACAATCCATACTGCTTGAAGCAGAAATAATGTGGCGAGCAGAACATACAACCCGCCCATACTCTGAAATTATCTCTTCTATTTAGCTATATATTATACAGTCAGAAAGAGCAGAAGAAAGCACAGGTCGTGCATGGCTATTGACCACATCCTGGAGATCAAAATTAACACCAAACTCAACATGAAATCAAAACTGTTTATTCAATAACAACAGAAAAAGGGAAAAACAACAAACAGTAAACATATATTCCTTCACTGCTAAAAGAGGTAAAGTGAGTGTAACATCAGTCAGTAGTACAACAGTTACTGTTAAAATGGTGCATTCATAGCAGACATTCATGTATGTACATACGTCATGATTTGGGCTTTGTTTCCTGATCCGTGACTTTGCGAATGAATATCTGGTCGTCGGGTATGGGAGACGGGTCCTGGGGATACTCGTACTGGTAGGAGGAAGCGATAGCCAACAGCGAACCGTCTCCGTTGAATGAGAGAGAAGTGATACTCGTAGGGTATCTGAAACGGTTGAGGAATTTACTGTACATACTTACACTGCACTGCAGTCCACTGAGAGAATGCGGAGATTTTCAAAGTAGCACATAGCCTATATTAGCGCGTGAAAAGCTACTCTATTCTACGCAAAAGCTCTTCGTACGACTACAGAAATATCCGCAGTAATCTCTCAGCGAATTGAAAAAACGACACCATGTGCACGAGTACATGCATACTTGTGAAACTGGCATAGTCTTTTCTTGTTGAAAGGGTCCCAGATGTTGACGAGTGAGTCGGATCCTCCAGTGGCGAAGGTGTTGTGGAGTGGATGAAAGGCGATGGCGTTCACTGGATAGATGAACTCCTGTCCTTCCTCTTTGATACGGTGACACTTGAACGCGTACTTTCGCTTCTGCGCCTCCGGCTCCGGGGCTATAAACTCCACCGCTACTCGACCTGCAACATGCACATACACATACCGTGAGAAAGAAAATCAAACGATTTTACCCATCAAGCTCCCAGAAGTCGTATACCCCGGGTCGGTGTGGACAGCTTGACGAAAAACCAAAGGATATCTATGCGCCGCGTACAAAGTACGGCGCGCGCGCAAACAGACAGTTGTGAAAGAAGAGGACCAGCCGACGGAAGCGCTTGGCACGCGCGCGCCGTACTTTGTACGCGGCGCATTTGGTTGTTCGTCAAGCTGTCCACGCCTACCCGGGGTGTACGACTCTTCTGGGAGCTTGAGGACGATGCACACATACGGTACACACCTTCATGACAGTACAATACTGTATGTGCAAGATATTCAGCACTTGTTTCGGGTCTTATGGCGCGTTCACCAGGCGTCCGTCACGTGTCAGTCCGTCAAATCCATAAAACGTTTTTTTTAGGAGTACACGGTTGTTTGCGGTGTGCCATATACTCCTAGATACGCTTTACGGATTTGACGGACGGACGGACGGACGTGACTATAGAGTGACGGACGTCTGGTGAATGCGCCATTAGCCAGCTGCGTTTGCCGTAGGACGGACAAACTGATGAAAATGATGAAACAAGTACCTTCGATGGAGCTGAGGACGAATCCCTGCTGTTCGGGGAAGCCGCGTATGCATCTGGTCTGGTACTTGAGCGAGGACTCTCGTCTCTGTTCCGGTCCGCTCATGTTGCGCAGGTCCCAGATCCAGACCTTTCTGCCGGCGGTGCCCACCACCAGCTTGGTGCCGGCGAGGCTCATGGCGTAGACGCGGTCGGGCTGGGGGTGGCTGCTGGCGGCTCGCACGATGCGCGGGTCCCAGATGCGCACGGACGCGTCCCAGCTGCCCGACACCACCACGCCCACCTCCGACGCCCACTCCAAACACCGCACCGCCTTGTCGTGATTCCCCATCTGCGTCTCTGTACAAGCACACACACACACAGTAGGTGCATTTCGGACGCGATAAATGGTTGATGGCGCGTTCACCAGACGTCCGTCTGTCCGTCTGTCCGTT